>RJWJ010009067.1:0-51210 GCA_004363605.1 Indri indri | reverse complement strand
CCGGAAAGGGAAGAGGCGGCCAGACCGGAAGAGGCGACCAGATGGGAAGAGGCAGAATAGACCAGACCGGAAGAGGAGGAGGAGACCAGAACGGAACAGGAAGAGGTGGCCAGGCTGGAAAAGGAGGAATAGACCAGACCGGAACAGGAAGAGGTGGCCAGACCGGAAGAGGCGGAGACCAGACCAGAAGAGAAGACCAGACCGGAAGAGGGATAGACCAGACCAGAAGAGGTGCCCAGACTGGAAGAGGAGGAGAACAGACCGGAACAGGAAGAGGTGGCCAGACCAGAAGAGGAGGAGAACAGACGGGAAGAGGAGGAGAACAGACGGGAAGAGGCAGAATAGACCAGACAGGAAGAGGAGACCAGACCAGAAGCGGAGAAGGAATAGGTCACAATTCCAGTTGTCAAATTCAATTGTTTCCCTCTCATTCTCTATGGTCAAACTGACTTTGGTGGTCACTCCCTACTACTGGGAACTCCTCTCTTAAGGTGTTGCTGTTGTTCTGGCTTTCTTCTTCTTTTTTAAAATTATCTTTTAAATTAAAAAGTGTTTTTCAGAAAAAAAATGATTTACAAGTCACTAAACTTAATTCTTATGTAAATGTTACCCCTTTAGTATAACTTTGACTTTAGGTATGCTCCTAAAATTTCACACTACACTTTTTTTCCTTTTGTTGAAATACCTGTTGGCTCTCAAGTATAAAAATAATGATTATTATAGATAGGAAATTAAAATATGAGAAAAAATTGTGACATAAAATATGAATCACATCTTTTAGATGTTAAACTATTTCTCTCTCTCTTCTATTCTGGCAAAAGTAGCTGGCAGCCAGTGAAAACATCACCTCACTCTTACAAAAGTCATGTCAATTTTGCTAAAATTAATGTTAGAATAATGCATACTATATTTTGAAAAATAGGCATCAGCCAAGACAGGACTATAAAATCCTCAATGCACCAAAAGGTCAGATAACACATATTTCTAGAGAAGTTGTTTTATAAAATGAGAAGCAAATATTCCAAAAGAATTTACTGTATTATAAAATTGGCTATTAAATCAGTTACATAATTATAGAACTAGAAAAGACTATAAAGAGGAAGAAGGCATATTCCTCTCCTCTCCCGTATTTTATGAATGATCAAACTATGGGTATAGAAATTGAACTGTTGGGGAGACATTTTCCCTAAGTTCACTTTTCTGTGTGATAGGAAACTCTCACTCTTGCTCTGGCTGGTCTTGAACTCCTGAGCTCAAACGATCCTCCCGCCTTGGCTCCCAGAGTGCTAGGATTACAGGTGTGAGCCACCATGCCCGGCTTCTTTCCCAATCTTAACACAGCATCTAACAAGACACTTGGAGGATTTCTTACTTATTGCCCAAGGAGAAACCTTCATCTTGTACATAACTGCAACATAATTAATTTTTCAAATGTGGTTTATTTATAAGAAACACAACTGCAAAGGGAACGGAAGGACTTCCAGAGCGCTTAACCACCTGACGCTATAAATGCTTCTTTTAGAGCAATGAAAATTTAATTCTTTGTAACCTGCAGTATGAGACTCACACCGAGCCACCCGCCAAGATGGAACATTCTCCGAAAGAGAATAAAATTCTCTCATTCTCTGATTCCTCTGCAAATGAATTCTGAATTCATAGGAAACCTTCAGAGTCTTGCACAAACCCGAGCCCAAGAAGGCACAAGGTTTTGTGCTGACAGCATAACCTCTGTCTCCTAAACAAAGGCAACCACATGTTTAGACCACACCTCTGATGGTCTGTCCTGTGTCCTACACATCACATGACAGGGAGGAGGGTCACTAGGCACTTATGGTGCCTCCACAACAGCTGTTTTTCAGCATCATCACTACACATGGCATCGCCAGGAAGCCAGAGTAACTAATGTACTTCAGTCTTGGTGTGCCTCACTTTAAGAAAACCCATATAGATTGGAAATAGTTCATCTTTGTCCTACCTACATGTTTAAGTGAATACTAAGTGCCGCAGGGATCACCCTATACAGAAAAATATCCTTACAATAATTTTTAAATAAAATGGTATGGAATGAACAGAATGGAATAAAATAACATAGAAAATATCAATGTTCAATTCAAGTAGTGAAGCTGTTTGTGGTGTATGTGGGTGTATGTAAGTGTGAGTGTGTGTGTGTGTGTGTGTGTGCGCGCGCACGTGTGTGTACATTTGCTCACTGGGCAGCCAAGAGAAATGTATTTCTTATTTAGGGCAGTGATGGTGTTGTTGACATCTAGGTGTAGAGATCAGTGAAGCTGCAAAACATCCTACAATGCACAGGACAGTCCCACACAACAAAGAATAACGTAGCTCAAGATGTCATTAGCGCAAAGGTTGAGAAATCCCTTTACAGGTCAGTTAAAAAGTTAAAGGCCAGCCGGATGCCGTGGCTCACACATGTAATGTCAACAATTTAAGAGGTCAAGGCAGGAGAATCAAGGATTCCTTGAGGCCAGGAATACCAGCCTGGGCAAGATAGCAAGACCCCGTTTCCCAGTTTCTACAAAAAATTTAAAAATTAGCCAGGCACAGTGGCACATGCCTGTAGTCCCAGCTACTTCAGAGGCCAAAGACACTGTCTCTGTTTTAAAAAAAGAAGTTAAATGCCACTAACTGATCCTTTACACTTCACCCTATCTGATGATTATTGCTGTAGAACACATTAATTTATATGTACATTGACTTAAGCGGAGTCTGTCAATATTTAAAAAGTAAATGCAACAGTAAATGCAAATGCTCTTGATGGGCCCTGTTAAAACATGGTTACGAACATTTTTCTAATTATAAAAATCATGGGTGCTCACTTCAGAGAACTGTGAAACAAAAAAGGAATAAAACATTTTGTTACAGTGTTAAAAAGACGGAGCAAGGTATCCTCATTTGTAAATCGTTTATCCGAAAGTGATCAATTCCTGTGATACACACATTGTGAATGAACTCTCTATTTTTCAGAGCTCACTGTGTTCACACAAGAACTTTAATGACAAGAAAACTCACTCACTTCATCGGAACATGCTAAAGGGTCAGATGTTAGAGTTGACTGAAAAATCCTAAAACAAGCTGATCAATGACAGAAGGTGGATCAGAAACAGAAGAAAGAAAAAAAAAGTCCAAGACAGAACCCTACTTCCTATTCCCCATCCATGCTTATTCAAACCACAGTGCAATCTAAGGTTTTGGTTTGTTTGCGATTGCTGAACTTTCCACGTGCAACCTGTTCCCAGACAGGGCCGGTGTGATGGAAAACCACCAACGGTTGAAGCACCGAACATGAAAAGCTCCTCTTTGCTTTTCAGACTGTTGAGGAAGTACGACGACACAACAGAATAATGAACTGTGTAACATCTTAAGTTTGGGATTTTGTCAAAAATATTTTCTTAATCGCAGTCTCATGAATTTGAGTCATTATATTTAAAAGAACCCTAATTACTACATTCAAAAGAAAAGTGGGTAGGCACACTGTCACTAATGGGATCTCATGGCATGTGAATGATTTCAGAAGCAGCTAGTGTCCTAGGATGCATTCTTTTCACCATTTGCATTAAGCGGAAATTTTATCAGAAGGTCAATTAATAGTCAATTTAATAGCTTTGTGGAAAGAGCACTAAATTAACTGTGTCAACACCATATATCCAGTATCTTGCACTCATCGAGAAAATAACATCAGTGAAGCTTAATTCTCAGAGACGATGGCAGATCGCTGGCAACTCACAACAAGAATTGGTTGACAATCCCAGTCATTTCAAACGTCTAGTAGAAATAATGCCATTAAAAGGAGCTTTGTCTCTGCAGCTCTTTCACAGAAAGCTAAAAAATAAATTAACTAAAGCTCATAATAGTTTCAAAAATTTTGCATCTATTTTAAAATTCTGGAAAAAAAAATCCCAAGTTTAACTAGGTCTGTTTGAAACAGTTTCAAGTGTCCTCATCGAAGGAAAACATTTAATAATGTTCAATAAAATTAAGCTAATATTATATGTATTTACTTAAACGCTATAAAAATCCTCAAAAATCTAAATCATTCTAGCTCTAAAATAACTAGGTGATTCTAGCCATGAATTTCTTTAATACTCTAACCAATTCAAATTTAACTAGTTGGGCAAAATGGCACTACATGATAGTGAGTTTGCCTACATCACATTGAGTTTGACCATCTGAAATGTTACCTACTCGGGGTTAAAAAGGAAAGGTTGTCATTTACCGGTTCAAAGTTAACACCTGCCCTGATAATGCCCTAACCCAGAGGTTGTAAACATGTGGGCCCCTGGGCAGTAGCATCGGCATCACCTGAGAATTTGTGAGAAATACAAATTCTCAGTCTCCACCCCAGACCTACTGAATCAGAAACTCTGGGGCTGGGGCTGGAAATCTGTAATTCAAACTTAAGTTTGGGAAACACTGTCCTAAACTTATAGAGGTAACAGCTTGAGAATAAAGGACAAGAACAAAGGATAAGTAGAGCAGTTACGGAGACTTGCTATACTAAGCAACATCCATAATTTATTTCATTTTAATTCTTGAAATAATACTATGATGCAGGAACTATTATCCTCATTTACGTTGGAGCAACTCTGGCTTAGCGCGATACCGAGCAGTTAAGCAGAGACAGTTGGTGCAAAGCCCAAGTTCACTATTAACCACTGTGAGAAGCCCACAGGCAAGGGGTGGTTCTCACACACTCTGCTCTCGTGCTGACTGTACCGACTTCGTGCACTCAATAAATTGCCAACGAATTTAGGAAACCGAGGGGTTCCGTGGGGGCATAATTTCACTCTTGGAAAACATGTGCTTCCAAACCACATGCATTGCTGCTGCTCCCTCCTCAAAAAGTAGGCAGGGTCTTAATGGCCACTTGATTCCTCTTTCATCAGATCTTTATTTAGTGGCTTGACTGAAGAAAAACCTGCACAGCCCACACCTCATCATCTGTGCAACCTGATCACCTGTTCCACAATCAAGGCAAATTTTTCCATAACCGGTTCAGATCAAATTGAAAACCCAACATCCCCAGTCTACAAAGGCTGGGTGGAAGAGGGAGAACTTAACAGGAATGCTGGAAGGGGGTGTTTTTATTAGTGGCATCCCCCACAAACTCATGGAAATGAGTGGTGTGAGGGCCAAACACAGCCACTGTCCCAAAGCACTTGTCAAGAGAGAGAGAAACAGGAGCACAAGGTGTCAGTGAGAATCTGTCAACAGGCCAAGCTCAGTGGTTCACGCCTGTGATCCTAGCTCTCTGGGAGGCCGAGGCAGGAGGATCGCTTGAGCTCAGGAGTTCAAGACCACTCTGAGCAAGAGTGAGACAAGACCCCATCTCTACTAAAAATAGAAGAATTAGCCAGGCATGGTGGTGCACACCTGTAGTCCCAGGTACTTGGGAGGCTGAGATAAGACGATCGCTTGAGTCTAGAAGTTTGAGGTCGCTGTGAGCTACGATGATGACTCTGCACTAACCTAGGGCAACTCTGTCTCAAAAAAAAAAAAAAAAAAAAAAAAAGGAACCTGTCGACATGGGTGCTGATAAGGAAAATATTCATAAGCGTTTCATTAAAATTTAAAAAAAAACCTTAAATATGCACCTCTCTAGATTCATATTATTAAAAACCTATATAGCTATTAAAATATATATCCATAAGCATGAAAAGACAAAAAGAAATGTACCAAAACATTAACATATTATATGAAATATTTAATATTGTAGAATTACAGGGGATGTATTTTCTGCTTTGTACTCCATTGTTTTTCAATTCTGTAGACTGTATCATTTCTAATGTAAAAGTATCTATAATAAAAAACTAGAAAAATAAAAACATATGCTCTATACTTTTAGAACCTAGTCAACTATCAACTTATAATGTTAATATTTTCTTCAATATTAAAGAAACATTGATAAGTTGTCTTAAATTTTGAAGTTAAAGTTTTATATTAACAGCTGAAATGTGACATTTTAATAAAACTATTGAAAAATACTGAATATACTAGAAGAATACATTTTTGTACAAACAAAAAACAAGTGCTTTGTAGGTCATAGCAATTACCAATATTTATCTCATCAACAAGTTTCAGAATTCCACTGGGAATAAGCTTATAGCTTTAATTTTCACTGGAATTAACTGAGTTGACTTTCCTCTTCCTTTATATATATACACTTCAGACATTTAATGTATTCTTTAAGCTCAACACAAATGAATGAGCACATTAGATTTTAAGATCATACTAGAAGGACCCGTGACAGCCAGATAAACACAGATTACTGTCAGAACACAAATGAAATAATCTGAAAAGGGAGGAAATTATTAGCCCACTGTCTACTTTTCAAACATACAAAAGCCAAACAATTTTTTAAATGTTTAGCTTACTAACAAGTTATTTTTATAAAATTTACTTATTCGATACTTGGTAACAAGAACACAGAAATTTTCCTAGACCACAATGGCTAATGAAACTTTCAACCTTTGTGCAAATTATGGAGTGGACGCACTAATGAACAGTTCATCAAAAAGTTAGGGGGGAGCTCCCATTGTCAGCGTATGCCCATTAGCAGGCCAATTTTGATTAACATTTGCAACTAATAGTAATTTACAAGAGAAAATATTTAAGAACAGGATTACTTACTGTGCTTAGTTTCTTTATTTTCACACAACCATTTAAAAATAGAACAGTGGGGGAGTTTCAAAGTCAGACACACAGCATTGTTTACAATACATTTTAAACATAAACAACATAAATAATCTGCCAGAAATATGCCACATCATTTTTCCCTTTGGGAAGATTATAAATGTTACATACACCATAAGTGTTAAATAATTTTGACCAGAGATAATCACAGCACACATAAAACTTATGCACCATTGCTAAGAATTCATCCAGAGATTTATTACATTGAAACATACAGCTTTTAGGCTCTGTAAGGAAATCATACATTTAGCTCTTCAGATTGCATGGAAATGATAAAGACTGCAGGAGGGGACGGTAAGCACTGGGGCAGGTTCCCAATTGGATAGATTATTACCGAGAGCTTTCTTCTTCTTGCCATGGCATGACCTGACATCTATTGTTCAAGTGGTGACTCAAATTAAAATACTGCTGTTGAATGATAACAGATAAAAATGCATTGTGCAGACTGGGAAAACATATTTTAGGGAATGACTATACTTAAAGATGGCTGGCAGCAAATTTTGACACTCAGTTTTGGTAATTACTAAAAAGTCAGCCTACAGTATGAATTCTTAACATAAAAAATTTCCAATGATTTCACAAATGTACTTCTACAGGCTCTAAAAGCTAACCCGATGCCGACAAACAGTTACACAAAGGGGTTGTCATGGGGTTTTCATCCTTAGGAAGCGCCATTTCTAGTGATCAGAGTCTTTCCATTTGACTTTTTTTTCTTTTTTTAGGTTGTATCAGTTAGCCAGGCTGTACTTTAAACATTATTTATAAGCAATAACATGTATTAATCCTGGAAAGTCAGTTTTCTGTAGGTCACAGGCAACCTTTCTGTCTTCATCTGTCCATCTCGTTTCCTACAGAAGTTTCCCCACTATTTAAAACAGCATGAAGTTCGCGATGCAATGGCTTGAAAATTTCCCCCTAAACACATTATGCACTCAATGAACATGGTTCATGAACAGTCTTCCTCAGCTCTGTCTTTTCCATACAGTGTGCCATTCTTTTCTGATTCCAAGACCGATGGCAGGAACTAAAGACAGAGCCAAAGAAATGGCAGCCTAGGACCAGTTTTAATTCTGTAAATACTTTAAACAAAAACGTCAGTCACCTCCTACAAGTCTTCCTTTCGTCCCTATCACCTCCAAAATCCAATTCCTATTCATCCCTCTCAAAAGCAGTCCACCTGCAATCACTAGGGAAGGAATAATCCAGGTATATCCACTCTTAGACCTTGCTTCAGCTACATCCAACTCATCAAACAGCCCACATAAGCACCTCCAGAAGGTGAGGAAGGGCAAGAAAACTAAACTACAACCCTCAGATAACTTACAGCTCAACAACCACATTTTTGTATGTGTTAGCCAATATTCTCAAACAATAGGAAATTTGACCCAATATGTTGTCCCCCTATAATAATTGAGATAACTTTCAAAATTCGGTGCTATGGAAATTTCTTGCAATAGTGCTTATTCCCACATGAGAAATCCTCTGAATTAGGAGCTCTGTTGGGATTATGGGTACGGGTTCCGGCAGGATGTGGACGTTGCCTTTAATTTGACAATAAAGTCTTCTTTAAATAATAGACAACAAACTCTACTTTCTCTCTGGTCTTAGATTTTAGGATGCACCTCACAGACCGAAGTCAAAAATAAATACAACATTCTTTTATCCACAGCCCGTCTTCACTTTCTTCTTCTGAAGTCCTACAAAATCATCCACGATCTACAACGTAAGGTAAGAAAGACATATCATTGGATCATTTTTTGTCACTGCTTCTGCTGGGTTTCTGCATTTTGCCCAAAGCTAGCCGATCATCGCACACCATCCATGCAGTTTTGCCTTTTCATGACACCGATTACCACTTCAGCAACTAACCATCTAAACATTTATAACATCTACTAAAATACACTGAATTTACACACTGGTTAGAATTGTGTTTAGAGGAGTTCTGTCATTATTTTATAAGTTTTCATCCTGTTATCCTCAAACAGAAATGTCATTGAAATTTTATTTTAAAATGTCAAATCACTATGTTTATCTTTCAACGAAGCGTGTTCTTCCTCTCTTTCTGGGCATGAGGTGGGCTGTGGTACTCAGCTCTCTCTGTAAGAAGGTTTTCGCAAGAGACAAGACCGGGCAGCACAAACGTCTGAGCCCATCCACACTCTCACCTCTCCTGGATGACCTGCGCAGAGAGCTCTACCAGCGGGCACGACCCCTGATATGAAAGTATGTACCAGTCAACAAGAATCATCGTGAAAGACTGCAACAATTGTCTTCAAGCAACGTTGCCAATAATGATGTGAGAACTTTGCTGGACCTTCCGACAGCCAGGCCAACTTGATTAAAAGAAAATCCCACAGGTTCTGCGAAATGAGTCAAGATTCATTTACTGAATCTTTCAACGAAGTCAGACCACCTATACGTGCTAGATACAGGAAGATACAGCCCTTGCATAGCCAGCATGTAACACCCAGATCATTGCCCCACACTCCCCACTTTTAACGTATTGGCATCTGTACAACATAGAGAAACTGAACCCTTGCTTTTGAAAAAAAAATATTACAGTGCAACATAAAAATTTTCAAGGCAATCATGTTCACAGACGCTTAATAAAAACAAATGTCCCTTCCTCAGGGCTCACATATTTTATAGTCACTCCCTATTTGGGGATAATTGGGATTTTCTTGCAACCCAGAAAAAAAAGAAATCTTTGTTATGCTCTTTTAGCTATTAGTTTAAAAATAAAACAGAAGGAGCATAATATTAAGAGCCTTGACTTCAAAAACAGAATGTTTTTCATTATTTTAATAATCTGCTCATTTTCCACCTATTCATTATTTTTAAAGACGACATGTCTGCACGACCCTAATTTAAAACATGACAGAGATAATGTGTTGTATAACACGTGCCCTTCACTTTAGAGCACAAGTGAGAGTTCTACTTTACACACTGTCAATCGAATGAAGTAGTAGAGAAATTCTCTGTTACCTAGCTCTCTTGAGCCCCAGCTATAGAAATATGCTGGAGTTGATTATCTTCTTCAAAAATGCGTGCAAAAAAGAATGACCCGGAATGAACTGAAATTGTAAATGAAAACCCCCATGTGAATTATATGGCACATTGCTAGGCTGTAAATACTTGGATATGGAATTTCAAAGTTATAAAACATTGCACGTACACACACACACACACACACACACACACACACACGACAAAGGGGGATGAGAAGGAAGTGCTCATATCCTGAGGCACACAGCTGACCGGGCTGGTTCCTCCAGGATGCGCAGTGGGAGGACAGGATTCGAGACCTCCAGCATCAACAGCCTCATCCAGGAAAATCAGTGACTTTTTTTTTTTTTTTTTTTTTTGAGACAGTGTCTCACTCTGTTGCCCGAGGTAGAGCAAGGAGGTGTCGTCATAGCTCACTGCAGCCTCAGACTCCTGGGCTCAAGCGATCCTCCTGCCTCAGCCTCCAAGCAGCTGGGACTACAGGCACGTGCCACCACGCCTAGCTAATTTTTCTATTTTTAGTAGAGACAGGGTCTCGCTCTTTCTGGGGCTGATCTTGAACTCTTGAGCTCTCAGAGTGCTAGGATTACAAGCGTGAGCCCCACACCCAGCCAAAATCAGTGATTTTTAACCAACTAACATAACTGTACAAGCAAACAATCAAAGTGCCTTAAAAGTTACAAACAACATATATAAATAGACATTTTTCAGCCTGTTGAGTGCATTCATTCACTCAAATGGACACGGATAGCAGAATCTAACAGGCTGTCTTCCTTTCTAATTGCTCCAGCCCCAGGCTAGAGGCTGAGGAACTGCCCCAGGTGGGAAGCCTCCTCCACTCCTGCTCCTGACCGTGACCGTGACCAACGTCAAGCGAGCATGACCCAGGTAGGAGGAATAACAGACGGGAAGAAGAAAGCTCCCACCGTGAATAAGCAGATGTGGTTTCTCGCTCAGGCTCTCCTGCGAGAGGATGCAAGCGCAGCCACAAGTAAGGAGAGAGGCCACACTGGTTTGCTCCCCACAGGCTCTCCCACGCAGAGACACGGGTGAACCACAGACAGGAGCAACTGCGACCTCACAGGAGAAGCCTCCAGGATGAATTAATCAATGCACTTTGCAGAGACAAAAACCCCTCCAATCCAGTGTTACCGTCACCCCCAATTTTTTAACTGGTCAAGAATTGAGGTAAATGAAAGACATCACGTGACTATGAATGCTCGAAATTGTGTTTTAGGCAGCAGCGTCTGTAAAACACCTATAATCACATTTCAGACTTAGTATTTCATCAGACAATAAATCTAACTTCGAAGAAAACAATCATTTAAATCAAAGTTTACTCTTTTCAGGAATCAAATATTTTAACTATTACCTATGACTATGACTGATTTTAAATTTTAAGGAACTTTTACGAGATAGGCTGAAAAAGCATTTAAAATATCAAAATAAGCTGGGCTCTGTGACTCACGCCTGTAATTGTAGCATTCTGGGTGGCCGAGGCAGGTGGATTGTTTGAGCTCAGGAGTTCAAGACCAGCCTGAGCAAGAACAAGACCTCGTCTCTACTAAAGACAGAAAAATTGGCTTGGTGAGGTGGTACACACCTATAGTCCCAGTTACTGGGGAGGCTGAGGCAGGAGGATCGCTTGAGCCCAGGGGTTTGAAGTTGCTGTGAGCTACGCTGACGCCACTGCACTCTAGCCCAGACAACAGAGTCAGACTCTGTCTCAAGAAAAAACCTTGAGATGGAACCTCACTACTCTTCATAAAAAAACGAAAAACTATCATTAAGATAGAACAGTAAAATCTACTGAAACTTACATCAATGCCAACCTGAAGCTTCTCTGTGACCTTAGATGAAGCAACCACTTCAAATACTCAAAAGGTCCATGAAATGATGCTGAAGAATACAGCTAAACAGCCGGACCACGTGACTGTACTTTAAAGCAGACTGAAGCACACCCCATGTGACATCTGCTGAGGATCTAGGACAACGGAGGCAAATCGTCCACCAGCCGAGCCTGGGAAACGGTCTCCAGCATCACCAGCAGCCACGTTCAGGGCGGTGGAAATGACTGGGTGCCACCATGGTTGGCAGACAGCGCTCCCGGGTCAAAACCCTGGAAAGGGCTGGTTAAAAGGGGGCTTCCTGCCCAACCACTGAATCTGCAGGCTCTGAGCGAAACCCAAGGAGTCATAGGAGAAGATGTCCTGAGTGCTATGATTCCAAGCCAGGTTATGCATTCTGAGACAATAAGGCCTTTGAAAGTCTTTTCACAAACAGAATTAGCAAAACCAAGTAGAGGAATTATTGTAAAAGCGTTATATTGGATACATAAATGGCACATTCCCAGGGAAAACACAAGAAGTAAGGGAGTATAAAGTTACGCAAAAAACCAAGACGTCACCACTATGCAATATTTCCATGTCATGAATCTGCTCATGTATTCCCCTTAAATCTACAAAAATAAAAAAATAAAATGTTTATTTAAAAGTTTTAAAAAAGAGAGGGAAAGAGACATCTTGCTCAGAGCAGCACACTCAGCGTAGCTGCATGCATGGTTTTCCTAAAGATGCTAAGGATAGCAAATTACAATCAAAGAAAATTTGGGAAGAAAATAAAAGCATGAAGCACAAAGCGAACATCAGGTACAAACCCTTCTATTAATCAAATGTCGGGGTTTTAGAAGAATGGTTTGGTTTGGGGTTTTTTTGTTGTTTTTTTTTTTAACTCCCCTGGACCAAATGAGCTGTAACACACAAATAAACAATGTTTTTGTACAAAGACGACAAGATCCTCACCATTACACGTACAACACTAAAGACCATCAGATTCTGCTGAGGCAGACCCAGTGGCTGGCATCTCCAGGCTCTGGTAAGGTAAATACTAAAACTGCCTACTGCTGGTTTTATGTATTTTACTGCTAGCCTAGTGATGCATTTTACACACAAATGCCAGCAATTCCAGGCCAGGATACAAAAATTTATTGTGGATGTGCTTTAAGTTAATGTTGATTCCAACAGTTTACCATCCACCAGCTATTCTAGTGCCAATTAGCACCTTAAAAATTGTGTGCAAATATTCCAAAAACATGTTAGCAATTAAAGGGAGGAAATATTCCACATTAAAATCAGGAAGAGACTTTAGGTTAAATGCTAAAAGGTAACTGCACTCTCAAAACATCAAGTTTTCACAGCATAACGCAATATGTTTTATGCACTCTAAAACAAAAATGTAACATGTAGATCCTATTTAAAATTCAGTAAATGCCAATTATTATTTACTGCTTTCAAAGCTAATAGGTCCTCTAATTGAATATAAGAGGTTTTAAACTTTGTGCATCATTAACTTATACTCCATGTTAGTAATGAAGTGTTGACAAATGTTTTCAGTGTATGAAGAAGGTGAAAGATTTGGAATAACTGTAGCTTAAGAGCTTTCTTTGTACTAAATTTTAATGAATGCCTTTTTTAAACAATAGGAAAATTAGAATATTTAGCATCTGGCTTAAAAGCATGCTTTATTCTTAGGTAATTTAAAAGGGAGAATATAAATTTCTCATAATGTAAAGCGTTTACTTTCTAAGGAAAATAATCTTAATGGTTACAAAAGAACTAATTAAATGAAAAGAAACAATATAACAAGCTACAATTAAGGCCAAAGACAACACAACAGCCTTTCACTTTAGGAATCAGAATTTCACAATATCGGGGCCTTTTAAAAAAAAATAAATAATCAAGATTTAAAAATTGAGTATTATTAATAGGAAGAACCATATTAATAGGAGGAACTGACATTTTTATTAAAACCACACTAACTCTTCACAATGAGAAAAGCAGCCAAAGGCATTCCATTCATACAGAGAAATCTAGAAAACTAATACTTAGATATTGTGATGACATTGAGTCCAGTATTTGAAAATCAATTGGTTCGAAGTGAATAGATTGATACTGTCTTTTAAGAATCATCATTCAAGGGAAGGAAGGATGAATGGAACACAGAAAATGTTTAGGGCAGTGAAACTCTACTGTGTGAACAAAGTCATTACACATTTGTCAAAATCCACTCTTGCATTATACATTAGAATGTATAATACTAACACCAAAAGTGAATCCTAATGTAGACTATGGACATTGGATGAAAATGATGTGTCCACATAGTTTCATCAGTTCTAACAAATGTATCAGACTCTGGTGGGGGGTGCCTCTAATGGGGGAGTCTGTGCAGGTGTGGCTGTGGGGTGTGTAAGGGAAATTTCTGTACCTTCTGCTCAATTTTGCTGTAAACCTAAAATTGCTCCAAAAATTAATCCATTAAAAAAAAAAAAGAGCAGCAATCTGAATGTTAGCTTTAAGGACATGAATTATGTGGTCCCACTCCAACCCAATAGAATGATACGGCCATTCTTCTACTTGAAGAAAATGATGGGAAGTTTTTTTCTTATTGTAAAATTCAATTAGAAGACAAAATTTTTTCTATTGCATGCATGGGAAAATGATCTCCTAGAAAAATTATATATGAGAAATAATTGAACAAAACAAAATAAAAAATTGTAGGATCATAGAATAATGAATACTTTAACCTTTGCTTTAATGATTGGGAAGCCTTGAACCAAGGTGATTGTGTAACTTCCATGCCTGTATGCTTATCTTTTCCATTATCATTTTATTCCTATTTCTTATGTCCTTGATGTTTTAGTCTTTTGTAATCATATGATCTCATAAGGCCAGTTTATCCATTATCTGAGAAATAGCTCCATCCACCTACCCACGCACCTACCTACCTTCCATCCATCCAAATGGGTGGGCCCTTTTAGACACAGGTGTTCTGCATGACTCTACCCTATCACCTGCAACCACGGCCACGACCACCACCATCACTGTCACCACCATCACTGTTACCACCTTGCACCACTTCCTTCTAGCCACCACTGACGCGATCGGGTTTGGACCCCTAGTCTAAGCTTAACAAACTAGATTGTCTCCCCAGAGAACTTGGAGGTGGGACTGAGGGACAGATCTCTACTTGTAGCTAGAATTATCATCAGGAAAACGTAGCAGTGGCAGGTAGATACGCTGTAACACAGAAAGAGAGGGGCGAGGAAAGCTACTCTGGGGAATGAAGAATAAAGCAAAAGCCCAGAAGAAAGCAGAAATGAGCGACCAAGCACAAGTACTTGGAGTTCCTCATGCCTTTCTAGTTCTTGTTTCCATTAACTTTCTATGCCAGTTGAGGTTATGAAGAACCTGTGTAGTGCAACAATTTTTTTCCTTTTCTACTTAAGCTAAATTGACTTGGCTTTTGTTATGTGGAATATCAAAAAACTCAATTGAATATAAGCCTAACATCCTATGTGCCACAAGGATTGAATACACACCATTGTGCTGCCTTTGCTTAGGCGAATTTAGATGCACAAAGTCAGAGCGTTTCTTTTTTTCTAACCAAGTCCATTCTGATCATGAACTTCAAAGGTTAACGAACCCTCCCACAGGAGTCCTTTCTTCTCCCCTAGTCCACTGTCCTGTACTAAGCTCTATACCCTAAATATCTATAAAAGGATATTCCTATTCACAGATTGTCTCTCTCATGCAAAATCCTTCTAGACACATAGACACACCTGACCCTACTCCACACCCACGCCAAGCCAGGTGGGATTTCTTCCCCTTTAAATTCCCACAGGTGGTAACGGAAGGTGTAACTGTTGGTGTAATCTTCCTCCGCCCCCAGCTCAGCACAGAGGAACATGGATAACTTAGCAGGCTGTTTGCCAGACGACACCAACTCTATGATCTCCACACTTGACAAAGGAGGCCACTGTTGCTATCAGAATGTGTGCTTATCTCTGAGTATGTTGGTTTTGGGGACAAAAATGTAGGTTACAACCAACTAAGCTACTTGACAAGAGGGAGACTGCTTTATTCATTTTCACATCCTCAGTACCGAACACATCATATAGTGTATAGTACATGCCCAGAAAATAAACATCAAACAGAATAACTAGAAAAAGCAAAAGGATTGATAGAATTATTATTTTTTTTTATTTTTACCTTTTTTTTGCCAGGGCTGTCTTTCAATCCGAGGTGAAGACAGCTGTGGTGTTATGGGCTGTATATAACAAGCATAGGTATGCATGCTCCTCTGTGGAAGGCGACAACCATTTCTCAGCTCCTACTCACTTTGTATGTGGACTCTGCATCTCTTTGCTCAAAAATATTAAGTCATTATATCTCCCATTGCCTCAAAACACTCTGGCACTGCTACATCAGAGACTTATTATTTTATTCTAAAACCAATTTGAGTGGCTGCTGTTACAAAGTTCTTAACAGGAATTCTGCTTCGTCGTAGTAGCCATATGGAATGATACACAAGAATCACACAGCTCAACCTATCATCGCTGCCTTGATATTTAGGGTACCTGATAAAATACTTACTATTCCCACTAACTCATTTCCTCAAAGTGTTAAGTCATACGTGATGTGGGAATGAGCTCTCTCCTTTCTAGCAGCCTCCTTGACTCTATTATACTAAATTTGCAAGAGGCTGGAGTGACACTAGCCCAAAGAAAGTGTCTTCAACTCAGCTTCCATTACGCAATGTCCCCTTCCCCTAAAATGTACACAGTTACCTTTATTCCAATTACACTGAACCGATTATTAACTGCATAAATGCATGCTTCCTTTCAATCACACAGAGTTGTCATTCCCTCTCCTGGAATAAATTTCTTCATTACAATTAAAAGCTTAGTTTCCCCTCCACTCCAGAGTTAAGCTCCAAGGCCACCTCTTTTTAAGTTTTCTTGAGCCCCTGTGCCAAGGCATTTCCTCTTTGTAATTCCTCTGCACTTCCACAAGTCTCTTTAATAGGCACCACACTCTGCCTTGCATTTTAGTTAATTGTGCACATGTCTTACAAGAGCTCAATTTGACTGCATGGATCTTATTGACAAAGCAGTATTTTTCGTTGATCCAAGATTAAAAGGCTTGCAGGTTAATTGATACAAAATTGTTATGATTTTCTAAAACCCATGCCCTTAGGTGGAATGTCTTGGCCTCTTATTTGTAACTGTTAAGTACCTGGAATTACCCACACATTTTTAGGCAGGGATCATAAACAAATGTTAGAAAAATAGCTGGGGATTTTTTTCTTGAAAGCCCAATTTTTTCCAGGCCTTTCACGATATTTTCTAAGGGAAAACTGAAACACCGAGCTCTGAATTCTCCCTGCATTGCATTGCTTAGCAGTCAGAAGAAGAGTCAGATACCAACAAAAAAAAAAAAAAAACAGAAAACAAGATTGCTACCTTTTTTAACATCCCAGCAAATCGAGATTCCTTAAGCCAATGCTGACTTGTCAATGCCACAATTTCCTCAGTAAATCATTATTGCACAGTTTAATAAATAGGGTTATTCACCCAACAGAAAGACACACAATGCACGATGAAAAGAATGGCTCCCAGCACAGCAATATAATGTGACCTTAACTCACTAAATGAGAATACAAGTGACTATAACAACAAAAATGTACTTCCGAGGCTTAGGCTGCTACCACTCATCAAAAGGAAGAAGAGCACAACGGATGTTAGTTAAAACAATCCTGGGAGCTGACCCGAGATTGTTCACATTATGTAGAAACAGGCATTCCAAATGAGTCACTAAAGAGAGTAGTTTGGTTTTTTTGGTTTTTTTTTTTTAAAGTAAAAGACTTTAAAAGTCTGAACTAGAGGCTGACATAGCTCACATACCTTAATTATCTACGTCATAAAAAGTAGTATCTCTTACGGCACATTCTATTTCAGAATATTCAAAATGTTGGTAAATTACTGGCTTCCCATGAAAAGGACATTATTTAATTTTTAAGACTCAAATATGATAAACCATAGCTAACCATGGTTCCTAGGGAAGGAAGTAGAGAGGGAAGAAAAAAAAAAAGTATTTTGTGAGAATTTTCCAGGACCTCAGGTTTCTGAATTTACTCATCTCTGAATATTTTTTTCAATTGGTTCTACTGGCACATACCAATAACATTTCTAAAGTCCAAACAGATGTTCAGAACTCGGCCATGCAGAAAAAGTTAATGATACTGTAGATACATCTGATAACCAGATATTTGTATACACATCAATTCTCATTCTAATATTTCAAGAGTTTAAGGGGTGGTTAATACATGAAGGACTTATGACAAAAGGACACAAGCCCAGTACAGTGTCACAAAAAAAACCAAAAATTATCTACTAAGTGAAAATATACTCATGTTTTGCTTCCTCTGTGCTACACATTGTTGCAATTTTATTTTGGTGAACTACTATTAACAATAATTCCTGTATTTGAAAGTTAGTGTTAACAGATGCAAGAATTTTACTGCATTCATAAAAGTTGCAGGGAGACAGTCTTTTCAAGAGTGGGGGCCTGTCTCCGGTCACCTGGGGGGAGGGTGTGGTCAGGGAACAGCAGAAAGCATACCACAGCCACTGCATTCATTTTAAGCCTTTTTCTGTTGAGACAACGGTGTTAAATAAATTATGATCACGTTTTCATGAGCTGCAAAGGAGAGCTGGGGGAGTAAGTGTCAGCACCTCATCTCGGTCTGCCGAGGTATTAGGAACTAACCATGTTCATGTAAAAAATATGAGAATTTTATTTCCAGTTGCTCTCAGTTCTTCCCTCTGGACGTGTACTCAGGTGAGGGCTCACTCAAACCTCTGTTTGGGGTAAAGTTTTAAAGCAAAAAGAAAAACAAAACAGGTAACACAGGTGGCCCCGCTACGCAACATCCAGTGTGCAACTGCTGAGGTTCTAATCCCGAGAAGTGAGAAGGGCCCAGGAAATATTGTTTTGCGTACTGCAAATGTGTGATGCAAAGTATACCCTGTCTCTAATCTTGAAGGGGTGAGAGAGGAGGAGGAATGATAAGAAAAATCAGTTGTTCTTGGCAATCCCTTTTTCCAGCACCCCTGAGCCTTTTTGTTCTCTGGGAATTAAATGACTCTAGTCGTATAATACAGTCTTCATCATGGCAATTACAGAGGTGAAAGGAAGGGAACCTTATCTCTTGGCTAAAGGTTTACCAACTGCTCTGGGCTTCTGCTCTCAATCCCAACCACTATTTGATTTGTCAGTTCCAATTTCCACGTATCCGCATACAAAATCATATTCATGAGAACCGAGTACAGTAGGAAAGCCATATTAGAGTTTAAAATGTGTATTTTGGGATGAGTCAATGAAGTCACAGAGCCAAACAGAAGTAAGTATATTTTACTGCATAAAATCTAATGAAAGCAAATAAACAATAAAAATAAGAAAATAAAAAGAAAAAAAAATCTAATGAAGCGTTTCATAACATTCCATAAATCCTATATCCCATTTATATTAATATTTAACAAATAGTCAATTTATTAAGAAAAATTGACTAGTATGAAATATAAAACACTATCTTGGATATATAATCTGTTCATACATAAACTTAGTGTCTGTCTTTAAAATTAACTAAGGTAAATGAGCGTTGCAAGAAAGAGTAAAAGTATATATATACCAAATAGATGGCCGGAAAAAAAAAAAAAATACATGTTATATCCTGATGCTTAAAGGAGACAAAAAAAAGTACATGTTATAATGGGAAAAGTGTAACTTTGGATGATCACACATCTGTCAGGAGTTACTTGTTCTATCACCTTGGACTACTAACCCTCTTAATCCATAAAATAAAGTTAATAATTTCAACCCCAAAGGGTTTGTATGAGTAGTAGAGGTTTTATATACATAAGTTATGCTTCATGAAATAAGTGTCAATTAACCTGTCCCCTTGTAGGTAGGTAATATGTACCTAAATGTTAGCCTTTTTATTTATGCATATTATTTATCTATAAAAATATAAATAATGCAACAGACAATGTTGGTTAACTCAGTATCCATTCTACCTTCCTCACTAACAGAACTCTGATATTTTTCAGGTATCTATTTTTCTCTGGTTGGCCATGTAACTCACAGTAATTTTATTCCATTTCAGGATTTGCTTAGGAAAAGTTAAGAGACCCAATTTTAACTCATAAGACACCAGGTAAAATCTTTTGAAGGCTCTGGGGATAGGTTTCCAGCTCTTATCGCTGGAATGTGTGTGGCGGAGCTGCTGTACCTCTTCCGAGATTCTGAGACATGCTAGCCTAGGTGCTGAGGATGACGGAGGGGAAAGAAAGAGTTGGGTCCTTGGTAACATCATGGAGTTACGGAATGAGACTCACGGTCACCCTATTTTGTAGTTACGCAAAACACAGATCCTCTATTGCTTGAATCTGTTTTACATGAATTTTTTGCTACTAGCATACAGGTTGACTGAGCAGACATTTAGGATGCTCTTGTTTTGGGAAAATACGTAAACACCTTTTAGTATCTCAATCAATGATAATTTTAATGTATGTATGAAATAGAATAACCAACACATCTCAAATGTTCCCTTTACCTCATTTAATTCTTACAACTTAATAATGCTGGTACACCCCCTATCTTCATTCTAGAGGTGGGTACACTAAAGCCCAGAAAAGCCAAGTAATTCGCCCAAGAGCACAGAACTGTTAACTTGTGAAGCCAAGATTAATCTCCAACAGGCTGCTCTCACGCCCATATTCATGTTGTTAAAGCAGTACTGTCTACCAAACGAATAGCATTAAAATAAGTTTAGAGCATCAGTGATATTAATTGCTGGCCAGAAACCTAAGATAATTTATTGTCCAATTATACTCAATTATGACAGCTAGTTTAATTAGATCAAGATAGCTCTTCATCTGGTCATTACTGAAGACCATATGGCCAGATAAAAGACATAATAGTAAAAGAATTAAGCACATTTTTTCTCAACTCAATAAACAACTTCCTCTTTAACAACTTTATCCTTTAGGTCATTTATTCTTAATTATTAAAATCTGAGTTTTTAAGAAGTGATTTTGATGCATAGCATGCCTGGGCGCCTCTGCTTTAGATAACAAGCTGTTGTATCTTTACAGCACTCAACTTTTCCAAAGCGAAAGGGCAGTAGCTACTTCCTTTAAGGACCTGTGGAAGTTTACAACACTAATGGGATCACCATGGTTTTTAATTGTGGGGAAAGGGTTTTCAAAAAATGTAGAATTCAAATCATAGTGATGATTGGCTTTTCATAATTTGTCCAATTTTCCAAATTCAAGGGGAAAAAAGGGCATGATTCAACTGTTTTTCCATCTTGTCAAAAGACAAATACAAGTCTTGACTGTTCAATGATCAAATGCAGCCGAGGAACCGGACATTGACAACTCAACTCAATACATCCCGTCCATACTGGAGCCGCCATGACACTGGCACTGGCAGGTGGCTCTTCCTACTGGGTAGGGGCTAAGTCAGCAACGCCTCGCAGTGAGGTGAGGAAGAATGCCAGGCCTTATGGCCACCACAACGCGCATGACATTTTCTATTTTGTCAAAAAAGTTTTGAATTTCTTTTCCCCCTCAGATTGACAGACATGGCTTGCCTATTCCTGAAACTGATGTGAAAACAACATGAAACACCTCTGTGGGATGACTCTGTAGAGATCATTAAAAGCATCTGCAAAGAGGAAAGACATACAGCCTTCCAGAGGCTTAATCTTACAGCAAAACACAGATTTTTGACTAATTCCAAAAACAGATTAAAATCCTTGAAAACTAGATCACAGTCATGGCTTGTGTTATCTGGCCTGTAAGTGCAAAGACACTTTCCCCCGACGGAGGGGAAGCAAGGTGGAGACTCTGTGGAATAATGACTAACATATATGGTAAATACATTATCCAGGAAATGCAATGAGAACCTCTGACCAAAAATAGTAAAGAAATTGATGCAAAAAGAATCAAAATGGAAAACGTACCTGAGAAATACCAAAAAAAAGGCGGGGGGGGGGAGCAGATTTCAAATATAAGGTATGAGTTTTTCTTTTCTAAATGCACTTGAGAAACATTTTCTTTTGCTTTTACAAAATATAACACAAAAGTCCCATAATAGTGCTTTTATGGCATTCTATCTAGATATTAATTAAACAAATTAATCAAAGTGTTTTTACAGTTGGCACCATGCATTCCTCCATCAGGCCAAATATAGCACAAGGCGCTGATCTAGTTGCTGTTAAAGCCAATATTGCTTTAAGATAAGAATACATCTTTAAAATGGTATTATTAAAACTCTTTTTTGAATGTACTATTTTAAGGGGTTAAAATAAAGAAAACACTTCTAAAACGGTTCAGGATGCTTTCCGGATTAAAAGCCAAGTATATCATAAGATAAAATTTAACTTCTATGACTATTTATAGTCACTTCCTCTATAAAGACCTGGAAATAAAGAATAGTATTGACTAGTTAAGAAAGATTGCTACACAGGAAACTAATAAGAGGAAATGTAATTTATAGCTGTTAGTATGGTGCACCCACTCAGAAACACATGAGCTTAATGAGATCTAGTTGAGCTGTTTCTGAAAAGAGGACTGTTAGGTAATGTGCCATAGAGAAAAAGATGCTGAACAAAGTGTGGATATCAACATGTATAACATATTTCTATTATACTAAGTACTGATTTAGTATGTGCTCTGAAAAGGACACATTAATTCCCTACGAAATTTTTTAAGAAAGAACAATGGCAACATAGACAAATGCTCACTTCAAAAAGAATGAAGACTATTTTAAATTAAGATATTAACTAAATATGCATACATATGAATCTTTGAGTGTCATGTGCAGTCGATACTATAAAAATTTAAACCAAATCATTTCTGAAATAGAAAAACAGAGTCCTTTTGTAGCATTTTCTTTTTACGTTGGTTTGACTTAACATTAAACGAATGGTGTGGTCAGAATGTCCACCATTCAGAGGTTAAATTCATCCACAGAGCACTTCTTACAAATCATTAACACAAGGACAGAGACAAACATCCGTTATGCACTTTGACAATTTAATCTAATTTGAAATTTTTCAGTGGCTTTTAAAGTAGTAATGACATGATTCATTTAAACAATAAGATAAAAATAGGAAGATGAGAAACCAGCAGTTACAGCTGGACGTTAAGCTATCAATATTGTACCAAGAAGCTTTGCACAATAGATGTGACATGAACATTTTCAAATTTATACTCCAGCCATCTGTCCTCTGAATCATGGGGTGTTTCTAATTGTCATAGGATCTAGCTAGCAAGCACAATCAGTTGACTACAAGGCACACAGAGCTCTACATCCAACAAAATAGAATCGAGTTCTGTCAATGGAATAGGTGGGTTAAGAAGGCGGAAAACCAACCATCTTCCATTCACCAGGTAGTTCTCTTCCTGTGGGGTGATCAAATATGCCACTCTCACCTCTCCCTGCCACAGTCCACCTGTAACCACCCTGAGCAATGCTCAAGTCTGTTATCTATGGTTGGTAGTGAATAGGGAAGGAGTTTTAGTAACCGCCTTCAAAAAATTGCTTTTTGTCCTGCTGGGAACATCACTGACCATAAAAGTTAAGTCAAAATTCACCCACTGGAAGCTAGTATTACAAACGGGGTCGATGTTCTCCCACCATGACGATCACACCTTTATCTCCAACCGGTCTCGTAGTAATGTTTCCATTACTGGCAAATGAGATAACTTACCCTTTAAGAGGACCTAATTTACTATAATTTTAAACATTTCTTGTAGGAATCAAAAGCTCGTTCATTTTGAAAGTGTCTAGAAAACAAGAAAGAAAACTGATCTCTCTGATAATTATACCAAAAAAAAAAAAAAAACCACACACACACACACCCCCACAAATCGTATTTAAAGGATTTTACAGAAATAAGAGAAAAATCACAGGGATTTTATTAAAAAAAAAAAAAACTAAGACGATTTTCATAAATAACAAAACTCTGAGTCCTAAGAATAAAGAATAATGATTTACACAGAGTTGGGCAGCGAAGGGATAGCAGTGCAAGAAAGGTGACCCAGTCTGTCCTCAGATGCAGCAACTTGCAAGGTAAAAAACACTGGAGTCAGCTAACCATCCTGTTCCAGATCTTGCTGGCTGCTTGACTTCAGGCAAATTCACCCTGCTGAACTTCAATTTCCTCAACTATAGGAGGATGCACTCAAAAGTCAATTGCCCAATTCCTTTTCCTAACTTTTTCTTCTAACAGTATTGCATATGAGATACTTCAACTGAGACAGACTTAATTACATTTACAGTGTATATTGTCTTCAAATAAAAATGTTTTTAAGAGAATCCAGAAAGAAAGATTTACTAGGGGTCATAATATTCAAATCTAAATGCATCACATATTCCAAAGTCCTCTTCGTACTACCTAAAAGTATGAAAAATACTTTAAATGTAGATGGACAGGATTTTATAAATAATCATCTAAGGAATAACTGTTTTCCTTCAGAAGAAATTCATCGTAGAAGTGTCCTAAATAAGCAAAGTCAGTAACACATTAGCCAAACGCAAAATAAACATTTTACCGCATTAAGATTTAAACATCAGCACATGCCAACTGCACAGAAATGCAAAGTCATTCTACAGAATAACAGGACTTGGGGAGGAGCTGATCTTATGACCACGGGACATGTACCATAGGAAAACTGACACGGAACATTTAATTTGGTCTTGATTTTTAAATATTTTTAAGTTATGAGGAAGAAATTATTCACAAAATAAATTTGCAATGCTTAAATACTGTATTATAAACGACAGTAGTTTTAAGTCAACATAAGTCAGCATGACCAAATGCTACCAAAACTTTTTTTAAAATATCAGAAAAAAATGAGGGCACTGGAAGTCATCCCCAGCTGAATGAAGATTCGATGGCAACTGGTTATGCAAGCTTTTGCTTCCTACGCAACCAACTAGAAACGATAGATTAGAAACAGTTTTCATGTCATTATTAAAAGCTTTATATCATGCTAAAACAAAGATTAGGTGATTCCAATGCTAACAACAGACTTATTTCTCCGAAGCAGAGACAAATAGCACAATCATGAAATTTTCTAATACGAAGACAGAATGAAAAAGAATTTTCAGTTTTGAATTCCAAAGTTTCCTTCCTCTCCTAGTTAGGGCCGAAATACTCAAAAGTACATTCCAATTTCTACATGTTTTTTATTTTATAATCACAATGGAATAAACTGTGTTGGTTGACAACAGTGCTTAGCAATGCTTGTCTCCTTCCTGGTGGCAAAGGTGGCATACAAAGGACTATTCCAGAAAAAACAAAGTGTAATGCTGGTTTTGTTTCCATTCAAAATTCCAATAGTTAATTATTAGTCCCAAATTGTGAGGGACGTGCTAATTTATTCTCACAACTAGATGAATCTAGATGAATGTGAATTCAAATTGGCACGCCCCTTTAGATAGTAAAATGTTCAATTCTGGGATTCCATCAAAGAGAACAACACAGAAGACGTTTTTCCTTTTTTTTTTTTTTTTTTTTTTAACCTTAATACCACAGTGAGTAAAGTAAGCTGCCAAACTCAGCCCACCAGGTGGGAGGTGCGACCTGTTCCCTCTCCATTTTAGACCAAAGTTTAGATATCTTGGGAATCTTGACGCTCTTAAAAATTACTCAGAACTCCACAGAGCTTTTGTTTATGTGGGTGATATTCAGCATTACCCATATCAGAAACGAAAACTTAGAAAATGTTAAAAGAATACACAAGCATATATTGTCACAAACGCACTGTCAGATGACATGAGAGCACATCGTGTAGCTTCTAGAAAAATGCACTGTGTATGTACTCTAGAGCAGCAGTCCCCAACCTTTTTGGCACCAGGGACCGTTTTCACAGAAAACAATTTTTCCGCAGACCATGGAGGTTTGGGGATGGTTTTGGGATGACTCAAGTGCATTACATGTACCATGCACTTTATTTCTATGATTATTACATTGTAATATATAATAATTATACAACTCACTGTAAGTTGGGGACCCCTGCTCTAAAGAATGACAGTGAGAAGTCAGACATCTTAGAACTTTTACGAAAATAATGGTGACCTTAAAAACCCCTATAAAAGGGTCCTGAGGGTCCCAGATGTTCCTAGACCATGCTCAACTATCAAGTGTCCTGGTCATTGGCCATATAAAATCACCCTCTCGCATTAATAAGTAGAAGACGACGTACACACCTATAGTCCTATTAATAGCAAGGCTTTTAAGAAGTATCCTAATTGATGAAACACTGGGCAAAGATTTTATATATAGAATAATTATGTTCCTCTTCTTGAATGACTAGAAGGCCAATATCGATGATGATGATGATGGTAACAGCTAAGATCGATATTACCCTTAGTACAGGCCACGCGTTGCTCTAAGCCTTTTACATATAAAACTCATTTGGTCTTTACGACCCTGTGAGGTAGGATTCAGCCTTGTAAATCAGCTACTATGAAACATAAACAGGCACAAGGCTTCCTCTTCAGCATGCGGTAGCAAAACCAGCAGTAATTCTAAATGTACAAAATCTTATATATTTGGGAAATAAAACAAACGGTACACCAAAGAATAATAAACCAAAATAACAGACGGAATGGGATGGAAACTGTTGTTGAAGAGAGCAATGATCGATTCAATTAAGAATGCTAATATCCCCAGTATGACTGAACCAACAAATTCAAGTTTTTGGAACGCTGGGGTGTGAAATTACTCTTGTTTAAATGCAGGAATTCATATCTGCGCCAATTTGGTGTGCGTCACTTATACAAGGGTAGCTATTTAGATAAACAAAAATATTTGTTGTTTTTTTTTTTAAAGTTGCCTAACAGGCGAAAATAATATAGGACTCCAGATTTAATAAGAGAATACGAACAAATATTATTATCCTATATCCGGTGAGAAATTATTTGCCTTTGCATTACCCCGAGCAATTAGAATTTCTACCAAAAAAAAGGCATTTCTCAAATTGAGATAAATATGAACATTTGGAACTATAAATTACTAGCGCAAGCAACTATTAACTCCAAATGCCTTCCACAATTTTTTTCGTATCTTGAAAATATTACTGACGCTCTAAGTGAGAAAATGGTTTCTTTCACTAACGAAACCGATACAGAACTTATTCCAAGTAAGAATATGACTTGAAAAGAAATGCGGTGAGTTGAGATGAATTATTAAGCAGTGACTGGGTTAATCTTCCACTGACCAGCATCACATCTCACAGCGGTTTTGTCACCTCTGCTTGTCGTCGCTTACACAAGACCTCTCGTGAACTGATATTTTGTCCTTTTTAGGAAAATAGATGAATAAAATCCAACAACCAGTTGCAGTATTACAAGTAAGTGATAGTGTAGTTGTCTAACCTAATGATGAATTTTAACACAAAATTTATTTTGGTGGCAGAATTAATTAATATTTTACTTTATATCCTATGTACATCCTAAAGAGGTCACAATGTTTTCTAACCTTATTTAACATATATTTGGGGGGGGGGCATTACATCATACACTGATATTCCAAACATGCTGGAGATTTAAAATAGCATCTATGCTTAACGTCAAGAAAGTCGAGGATGAATTACAGTCACGGCTCAGAAGGAATACACGAAGTTAGTGAGCTTCAGTGCAGTTTCTCAACTGTATCTGCTTCATGCACACTTTATAAAATGTCGTGAAGTCTAACTTTAAACCAGGAGTTTTCCAACAGCAGCGGTGGCACCCACTGGGGGTGTCTTGACATTGTGAAGGCATTTATTTTCCAGTTTAGTCATGCCTGAGCATTTACATATTAGATGTTTTCATTATAAGTTACTCCCTTTGTATTTATCTTTTGAGAGCTCACTAACTAGCATATATTTAGATTAAGCATGAAATGTCCGATTTCCTTAAGTACTAAGTTTGACGCTTGGTATCTCTGACATTTCACTTTGACACTTCTTGTTTTATTTTTATTGCGAAGGTATGTCTTCGGTCTTTCAAACACACAGTTTAGCTTTTGACTATTCTTCCAATTTTTTTTTTAGAGCAATTTTTGTGAAGCCATGGATAAGTGAAAAATTTGAGTTATTTTCAAACATGGGTTCCGTCATGGAACCAATGCAGCGCAGACAGCTCTAAATACCAACAAAGTGTTTGGGAAAGATGTGGCTAATGAAAGCACAGTACATCCATGGTTTGGGAAGTATCATTCTGGCGATTTTAGTCTTGAAAATGAACCACATGGGCAAACTGAGACCAAGGTGGGTAATAAGGAGCTGAAAGCTGTAGTTGAAGCAAATCCATCTCAACCTATGCGTGACTTAGCAGCAAGGTTTGCTGTTACCATTCCAACAATATTGGACCATTTGAAACAAAGAAGCTGGATGGATGGGTGCCACATGAATTAAGCGAGCATCAGAAGAGAAATCATCTCGAAGCTTGCCTTTCTTTGGTGTCACGACATAAAGGCCAACCATTTCTACACCATATTGTTACATGTTATGAAACATGGATTCTTTTTGACAATTGCAAGCATTCAGCACAATGGTTGGATAAAAATGAAATGCCAAAACACAGTCCACACCGAACATTCATCCAAAAAAGCTAAAGGTGTCTCTTTGGTGGTCCAGTGCTGGTATTATCCACTACAGCTTCATGAAACCTGGTCAATCGATTATACTGGATGTCTACTGGATGAGCCAACTGGACAAAATGAGGAGGATGCTTGTGATTAAGCAGCCGAGACTGGTCAACATAGACAGGCCAATCCTCTTGCAAGACAACACTCTACGCCATGTCACACAAACAATGCTGCCCAAACTACAGAAGTTGGACTTGGAAACTCTGTGCCATCCACTGTATTTGCCAGACCTTTCCACCAACTGACTCTACTTCTTCCAGGCTGTGGACCACTTATTGTAAGGAAAAACATTCAGTTCTCAACAACCTGTGGAAAACGCCTTTTGCAATTTCATTACCATTCCCTCCCCACGCTTCTTCAACTGCTGGCATGAACAAGCTGCCTTTAAGTTTAGGCACATTCTTTGATTAATTGTACTGTTTCTGGTTTGAGATATAATTAACTTTTGATTCAAAATTGGACATTTTATATTTAATGACCTAATACTATAATGCATCCTATAATGTTAACACTATTAATTAATAGAGCATATTCTATAATGTAAGAATTCAGGTACTTTTTCTATTTACCTATTTATAGGCAGGCTATATTTTCCACAAATTTTATTTCAGCACACCAAAGGGAAGAGTTACAAAATATTTATTAGAAAAAGGGGGCATGGGATCTAAGGATTAAAAACCACTCCTTTAGCCAGGCACGGTGGCTCATGCCTGCAAGCCCAGCACTTTGGGAGTCTGAGGTGGGAGGATTGCGCAGGTGTTCAAGATCAGCCTGGGCAACATAGCAAGACCTCATCTCTACAACAAAAGATAAAACACTAAACGATAAAAAGCAAAGGTTCTTTATCATCTTAATTGTGTCAAACCTATCTAAATTCTTCCCCAAAATTCACAGTTACCTTGATAGCCATACCTATTTTTCCAAGACCCTGGTCTGACCATCATCAGATCCAGGCAATTGTCCACGATTTATTGTATGTCCTCCAGGCCTTTGAACACAGACTACATCAGGATCCACTAACCAGCATCCCCACAAGGAGAAGCGTGGAGGTCCTCATCATTTACCGGGAATCAAAGACACAAGCAAAATTCAAAGTCATGTGACTCTGAAACAGCGACCTACCCCAGTGAAAAGATAGTGTAATGCAGTTGAAAGCTCAACAAAAACAGCTTTCAGATCTCATTCACGCCATTTAGTTTCCTCAAACGCAAAGTGAGAGGGTTAAGCCCAATTAGCTACAACATTTTCTTGGGCTTTATTAAGCTATGACCCCATGAATAAAGTATTTATGCCGGTGCTAACTTTAGATAGGGAATTGCAGAACCAAGATTTGGAAGCTTTGTCTCCCCTCAAAACAAGCACTTTAAGAATAAGCCAAAGCATCTCTATGCACTTTGGAATAAGAAACATTTTCGAAAATTGTCAACAACAGTCCTAAAAGCCACATTCCTAGGCAGCCAGTCGGAACCATCAACCATTCTGGTACCACCTACGCTAATAATTTTACTCAGAACAGCTTCTACAAGACTCTTTATATTCATAAAACACAAAAGATTACTTAAATGTATTTTCAAAACAACTAAGCAAAATTCTGAGACTGCACGAATTCTTAACGAACGAAATGTGACATCCCTATTTATTTTATATGATCATATGTGGGGCTTCACATTACATAGAAATGCAGTAGTCATCATTTAAATGAATGATCAATAATTTTTAAGTTATTTTATTTAAGGGAAATTGTGACTTCAAGACCAAATTTCAATTAGATTTTAAACACTTGGGGTATAATTGTTAGGTAGCATGCTTTGTCTTTTTCCCTCCAAAACTGGGCATTTGTGGGAAACTCTGGTAGACACAGAAATAATTTTGGATCCAATCTTTTATTCCCGCACACACAGGGCACAGTCCACGGAAGAGGACAAGCTTTTGTACAATATGGAATTCCAGGCCTGACACAAGAACTCACATCTCATGCTCCTACGTTAAAGGAGCAGTGAGTGCTTTCCAGGGGCACTTGTGAAAAATGAGGCATTTGGATCCTTCCCAGTAGGTTCTGACTGAGTAGGCCTGAGAGGGGCCCAGGCATCTTTCCTTTCTACTAAATCAGAATTCCAAAAAAAAAAAAAAAACAAGCCCACGAAGGTGCATTCCTTTCTCAAGCCCTACAGATGATTTTTATGGATAGTGTTATATAAATAAGAAACAAGACACTGTTTATCTTATTATTTATGTTTGACAAAGGAGTAAAAGGGAAGCCCTTCTTCTCCCCAAAATTTCAATCCATGCGTTCCAATGAGCATCTTTCACAAACTATATTATGACAGAAGACACCATGCTTAAATAGACACACTTGCTCAGGTGCTGCAGAGGACAAAATCCAAAGCAAATCACAGGGTGTGCTTGGCTCTTGGTCTCCCCTACTCACCTGAATTCTACCCAGCCCAACCTCCTAGAGGTGTTCTGTTTTGCTGTGTGTAACTTTCTCTCGCAGGCAGCGTTCCTGTTTCCACTTTTAATATCTGTTAATAGCCAAAATCAGGCTATCTTCAAAAATGAATTCAAGTCAAACGAAATCATCCACAGAAACACATTGCACTCATTTCTTTACATCGTAGGGCAAGAAATTTTTGAAGACGACTATCTGACAAGAACAGAGAAAAAGGGTGGGGGAAGGACAAAAGCTTTTTTTGGACCATATAAAATTATAGGTAACCACATGACAGCCGGGTTTCATTTCACCCCTCTGGTCTCCCCGCTAATCTAGCGTGTCACCCCTGACTGCACTAATCAGAACTCTGCTGAAGGAGATGGCCGTGTGGATTGACTGGGAACCAAAGAAATCACTACAGAAACCGTCTCCAAAACCCAGAGATAATCCTGTGAGCTGACCAGTATCAAGATCTGAATACTAAAAAACACACCAATCCACATTTAGACACCTCTGATATTTTTGGTTCCAGTGCAACGCATCACCCGATAGTTTCCCCTGCATCTGATGCATAAAAATGAAACAAAATCTAGTTCTCAACATCATACTCTCACTAAAACAACCTGCAATCAATTAACGTCGTCAGCAGCAAAACTCAATTTTCTCCCCTGCGTGCGGAGGTGAGCGTACCGAACAGATTGATAATTCCCGTGGAGAGCGTGGCTGAGTGTTTCTAAGCAACCTCGCTCCATCATCTTCTCTGACAAAAACAAGGGAAAGGGTCTGAACTGCAGGCTGATGGGAGCTCTGAATACTAATGACCAGGCAAAGAGGAAGGTTCATTACTGACTTCGGGGAGCAAAACACAGGAGCGGCTTCTAGCTGCAAATAAATTCTAATTAAAACTTAACACGCCGTTCATACAGCTCAACTCAAGCCTACAGAAGACGTTCTTGCGGTGACTGTCCATTCGTGTGAGATGAGCTCATTTATACACCTGCGTAGTTAGTTTTAGCAAACGATTCATGTGCGTTTTCTGGAAATTGCTTGTGGCGGGGGGGGCAAAAACCCTTCCAAACACGTCCATTTATTTGCAGTGGAATTTGTTTAATCCTCTTAGGAACATTTAGACTGACAACATTCTTAAATTAGCATCTCTGCCCAAGAGACATTGCACTGAGGCACATGGAACCCCGAATCAAAATTTAACATTTCGAACTGCCGGCCGTGCTGAAGGCACCACGGACCCAATGTGAATGAAAATCAATAATACATCTCTCTTCACGCCATTTTCCTTCTCTACCCGAATCCATCACTCTATTGCCATTATAAAATGGGCATCACATGACTCTTCTCTGTCTATAAAATGCAGATGAAAAACACATTTTCCCAGTAAAAACTCCATGGGACTACTAAAAAATATATATAGATGTTTCCTTAAATTCTTTAATCAGAGCTGCATGCTGTTTAGGGATAAGAATCATTTAATGTTGTCAACTGATACTAGAATAAACTTTTTAAACATGTTACACCTCCTCAGAATACTTCAGCTACTGTTCAAGAAAAATATCCCAGGAACGATAAAAGGATTACAATTGTATCCAAAACACAGCAAAGCTTTGGAAAAAAATTTAATATTTTAACTGAATCATCATATCCGGGGTACACTGAGAAATAGTCTATTTAAAGGGATGACACGGAATTTTTTTCTTTTTTCTTTTTTTATAAACAAGCTGTGAAAACACTCCCAGTATTAACTTGGTAAATCTTTCATATTTTAAGAATTCCTAAAACATGCCATTTTTTTCTTAACTCAAATAACAAGGCATTCCCAAGCCAGTGAGCAACAGAATTATCAAAAAATAAGTTTTAAAATAGTAAGAGCAACTAACATTTATGAAGAACATACCATGTGCCAAGTACTACCCTTGTCATTTACATGCATTTTTTTTTAAAGACAGGGTCTTGCTGTGCTGCCCAGGCTGGAGTGTAGTGGCGAAATCATAGCTCACTGCAGCCTCAAACTCCTGGGTTCAAGTGATCCTCCTGTCTCAGCCTCCACAGTAGCCGGGACTGCAAGTGCGCACCCCCACACCTGGCTAATTTTTGTAGAGATGGGGACTCACGCCATGCTCCTCAGGCTGGTCTTGAACTCCTGGCCTCAGGCAATCCTCCTGCCTTCACTTCCCAAAGTGGGAATTTTGGGATGCAATGCTGGGCCATACATTATCTCATTTTAACCTGACAACTCTGAGATGAGTTCTATTAGCCCACACAACATAAAGAAACTGAGGCTCTAGGTGGTCACACATCAGGTACCTCATGGATCCAGGATTCAAACCCAGGTTCTCTGCCTACAGAGCCTGTGCCCTTCCCAGGCTAACTCATAAGGTGTCTCCTTCAATCCTCTTCGTCTGACTTAAGTGCCTAATTCAGTTATCATTTAATTTCTAACAGAAAATATAATACATGATCAGGATGTGAAGTAATATTTTTGTTTCAGCTTCCCCCCCCACTACAAAATATAGGTATCATGCTAAAAATTAGCTTACATACTTGAACTCATAATATTCAATGTCAAACATTTCTTGATTTAAAGTCTTTGTAAAGCTAATAATTATTACATGGTTTAAATATCATTTTTAAGCATAAATATTTATTTGGGATTCTTGGGACGTTTGCTGTAGAAAATTAATAAAGTCATTGTACAGAGTTAGAAAATTTGGGAAGTAAAAGAAAATAGTATTTTAACTCAACCCCTTGTTTTCAATGTGAGGATACTAAGGCCCTGAAAGACACATAGGTTTGCCTGATTTCATACATAGGAAATCTGGAACCAAGATCCAGGTCTGGCCAGGTGCGGTGGCTCATGCCTGTAATCCCAGCAATTTGGGAGGCCAAGGAAGGAGGATTGCTTGAGGCCAGGAGTTTGAGGCTGCAGTGATCTATGAGCTATGATTGAGCCACTGCACTGCAGCCTGGGCGATGGAGTGAGCCCCCATCTCTTGGGGGGCGGGGAATCTAGGTTTTTGGGGAATCAGGACTTGCTCTCTTGGGGTAGAATGGAACCTGATGAAAGAACCACTGTACTGGAGAGCTCTGAGAGGAAGGGGAGGAAAGGAGCAATTTCACCAGTTGTGGATGAGAACTAGAAGCTCACCATAACAATATTATGGGCAACACCTCCAGTGCCCAAAAACTACTATTTAGCATGCTTGACAGCTGAGACATGCGTGAGTTGATTCACTGGCAAACTAAAGGCATTCTTTACAACCCAGCAAGCTGTTTTCGCATCAGCTCTACAACTAAAGAAATATAAAGAATAGAAAGCTGATATCAACTATTTAAAAATTTACACCAAGAACCAAAGAATTCCCCAGTAGAAATACAAAGACTTGCTAGAAGTTTCATTATGTGAATTTATTGCCAATTCAGTCGTCTTATAAGTTGTGCTATAAAACATATTGTCCTTTGCTGTTCCAAATAACATTTGAAAGAAATAACTTTCTTAACAGTGTTTCTGGAATTTTCTTCCACTCTCTAACGCCAAATCTCAGACCCTTACAGAAATGGTGAGCTGGCATTTTGCCCATTGTTCTGTAGGCAGTTACTGGTTCCACTAAGAAACAAAGAGGAAAAAAAATGACAGAGAACCATTCCAGCATCAAATTGCTTGTATTTCCTCCTGAAGATTTTAAAGATAAGGTGGAAATTAGAAGCAGTATAGAATCCAGTGTTAGGATTACTGGTTAGAAGATGACTTGTGAAAACAAATAATGCTCTCCAATATCCTCCTGTATCCACTTGTCTAAACAGTTATTCTAATATATTTATATGTGCATGAGACAGATAGACAGACAGGTAGATAGATATGCACCCCACATGAAGACTAATTCACTGGTCATGAGATCTTAATCACTATAAGATAAGTTGGTACGGGCCCCAAACCAATCAACCAATTGCACTGAAGCATCCTCACTGCTGTTGTGTTTTATACAGAGACCGAGAGGTGCCTACACCAATATCCATTCTCCCCTTCCTCCTTCACAAAGAAACCTTATTTTTAGCTGAGTAGTCATGTGCTTACCTTGCAGCAAGCTGTTTTCACATTAGCTTTACAACCGGAATGAGACAAAGGCAGGAATGCTATTTGGTACTTCCCAAAAGAATCCTAAAAGGGAAACCAGGTACCCCTCTTCCTTTTCTGCTGCCTGGAACGTGAGCATGATGGTTGATGCTCAGGCAGCCACCTTAGACCATGAGGTGATACACTAAGAATGATAACACAGGGAGAGAGGTGTCTGGTTCTTTCATGCTAGGGCCATCATACATACCAGCCCGTGGCTGCCAACTGCTTGACTTCTTTTATGTAAGAGGGAAATAAACTTTTAGCATGTTTAAGCTATTATTATTTGGGAAATTTGGGGTTATAGACTGCCATATTTACTTAGAACTAATAAAGTAAAAGATTTACCAAATTCCTCAATTATTTAATTACTCTAACAATGACAAGATATATCCATCTTGGTTTGTGTTTTAATGTTATAAAATTTAAATCAAGTTTAAGCATATGCCAGTAAAACAACAAAACAGTGAGAAGAAAAACAAGGCTGTCCTTATAAAGCAGACATCCAAAGTATTCTATTCTCAAAACCAGTCAAGAAAGCTGCTACTCTGAGCAAGAGGACCAGAGACACACGTACGTGCTCACTTTTATTGTCATCTCTGGGTTTTGATTTGATTTTTATTTTGCAGCCTTTGGAAAAAAACAGACTGCTACTCAAATCATCTCAGGTGTCACTTTCATTATCTAGAATCATGCTTCTTTCCTCTCCTCCTCCGATGTTCCATCAAACACTTAATGACTCCAGCCTTCTAAATTGAGGAAATGGAACTCAATCAATCTGCTTTTAGACATTGTTAAGAAATAGACATTAAAAAACATAATTAGGAAATCTTATCTTCCAGAGGTCACTGCACAGATGAAATATGAGAATATATGTGAATTCACTTTGTAAACACTAAAGTGCAATACAAACGGTATTAGTATTGATTCTGTGTTAAAATAATCAAAAAAGGAAAACAGACCATTTTCCCCACTGGAAGCAGAATGTGCTTTACAATTTTCTATCGCTTTAATGCTCCAAAATTTTCTATAAAACTGATGCTTTTTTGAAAAGAAATTAGTACAAGTTAGGGACTTAATTCCTTCAACTCTACCTATTCATATCAATAACACTGTCATTTCTAGATATTTATTAGAGCCCTTGGCACACAAATCGCATGGCATGACCAATTCTTCGCATCACTAAAATCACAAAACCCATGCTTGATACATGAATTTGAAGATATGAAGATGCCTGGCATGCCTTACTGATTTTTCAAATTATTATGTTTCAAACTATTATTTCTTCTTGGTCCAAACTAGACATGCATTTGTTGATGTGAGACTCTTTAGGTCAAAAGGGCAATCCATCATTATTGCTTTAGAGACTGAAACCTTAACCTTCCTCTTTGTCCTTGTAGACATACACCTTACCACTTCCTACAATGAAGAATGAACTACGGATGTTGTCTCAGAATACTCCCATGAAAATGTCTTCCCAGTGTAGTAAGGAAAAAAGAGCTTTGTACTTGGATAAAGACCCATGAGTTTCAATTCTACTTCAGCCACTTATAACACATTTGGTAAGACACTGCAACTTCTCCAAGATTAACCTTAACCACGTGTAAAATAGGAACAATACCTATAGCCAAGTGCACTCAGATGCTAGTTCCTTGACTCTATTTCTCAAGCTGCTGTGTTCAGTACCTTGAGGAAGACAGCTATGTGGTACCCAACTAATCAAAAAGTTGGGTATCCTAATAATTCACGTCAAAAGAAATGTCATCTGGCTCAACCACTTTTCATGTGTGCCTACACTGTATGTGTACTTTTTCTTTATTTTTTCAGTTGAGAGAACGTTTCCATGACTGCAGTAGAAGTTCCTGGTTGGCCTAATCATAATGCCATCTAACGATGGCTGACAACTGGACTAATTGAGGCGACAAAATATATAACAGTAGTCCAAGATCGCTGCTTGATATTTTTTCATTATATGAACCGAAAAACCTTACACTAGAGTACTTCAAGCTCACCCCTGATTCATGAAATAATCAACTGTTATTTTACTACTAATCTCTTAAAAATGGTCATCTGCTCACTAGATTTTTTCCCCCTCCCTTGATCCCATGGAATTGATTATTTATCCCCAGATACATTAGTTAGCTTTTTGCAAAGACGTCTTTTTCATCTTTTGCTCTTACATTAAACTTATGTGTTTTACCCTAGTGTTTCATGGTAAGACTCAAAAAAAAAACGCACCCTGTTCACGATTATCTGTAGATCTCATTAATATACTGCTTAGCTAATTCTTCCGGATCATTAAAGAAAATATACACATTACCCTCTGGTTCTCTTCAATTTGATATGCTCTCAATAATCTTGGACAGTTTATTACACATTTGCCATTTCTTTATCCAGTTCAGTTAATTTGGTGTATAAGATTTCAGAAATACTGCTTTCTCAAAATCATGATACTTAACATCTGCAGCCTTTTTTTAATCAAGTAATTCCATAAAGCTATCAAGGAAAGCAATCAGGTTTTTGTATGATGATTACTACATTAGAGTCTTTAGTCCTGCTCCCATTATCTTATAGATGTTTACACATTCCTGTTAATGTTTATTTCATCAATCTATTAGGAATTGAAATTAAACTAACTGGATGCTAATTTTTCGTTTTAAAAACAATCCACTAAATTCCGCCTGTTAATTCTTTCCTACTTCTAATACTAAGGCCCACCGCTTTTTCTAATTTTTTCTTTTTTCAGGAAAACTCCAGAAGCCTACAGATAGCACCAGCTCTACAGAAAGAAAGAGAAGACAGATGGTCCTGGCGTGCGGGTGTAATAATCTCAGAGATTATTGGGCACACCTACTTCCTATCATTCAAATCACTCTGCCTTCACTGCTTAGAGTCCTGAAGGTTTCTGCCTTTTGTAAAACCCCGTAATATTACAGTTTATATAGTTTTTCTAAAGGCGGAAAACAGTGACGAGTATTTGTGTAACATGGGGAAGGGATGCTTGCATTTGCTCGCATAAGTATGAACTAATTCTAGAAGACTACACTCAAAAAAAAACAACAACATTGATTGCCTCCGAAGAAGGAAACCGAATACTTTGGAGACAGCATTGCCAATTACGCATTTTGAATTTTAAACCACGTGAATGTACCACTTACTCAAAAAACACAGGTTATCATCCTAGACCTAGAGAATCAGAATCCTCTACAAGATTTTTTTTAGTATTTAAAAAAGAAAAAAACCAACCAAAAAAACCTATCTCCCCCAAATCGTATGATACTCAGACATCCTTGAGAAAAAAATAAATAAGTCATATCAAGTAACAACTACTGCTTTAACACAGATTCATTTTCAGCCCCAACTGATGGTTGGAGAAATACCTGAAAATAAAGATATGGGAAATAAGGTAGAAAGAACCAAGAATATAAAACAAAGTAATGACCCTATAGAAACCTGATCATTGTCTTTGAAATAATTACTTGATTAAAGGGACTCAGTACCAAGGATTTGGAAAAGCACCAAGAGGCAATCTAGTAGGACGAGAAGGAATAGACCTCAGACCATTATGATCATCCCTCAAGTTTCTCCTTGGGCTAATCTTACATGGAAAACATTTCCTTGGCTTCCGTAAGGGACCTGCAGAGTTCCCTTAACCCAAAGGGGGTCTGGGGAGTAAAAAAGGGGGAAGACACAGGGAAACAGGGGCCTGGTCTGAAGACGTATGAATGAGCACATCCGGGTCCGTGTTTTACATGTGGATCAATTGTCAAACCCATGCATACGTGCAACCCAAGCATTTTATAATCGATTTTTATATTATTATTACAAGGATTGTTCACCCCAGAAAAATAAAATGACTGTTGCTCTCCAAGTTAAATATTGTCACTACAAAGCAGGTAGACACGGTGTTATCTCAAGGGCAAGGAAGAGTCACCATCATCGGGCAGAGGAATTCATGCATCCCGGCCTAGATTCCTTTGAAACTTGCCCAAAGGAGGACATGCTATATATTATAATCACAGTGATACCGGTGGGAATATTCTGTGTTTTACACACAAAAATATTTACAGTGTCAGGAGCAACCTGCGTTAGTTATACTTCCCGCATGCTAACGTGTCCCTGTGTTCTTAAAGGAGATTTCTACAAATACTGTGTAAAACCATGACTAGCTTTTATTACTGGCCAATAAAAGCAATCATCTCACAAATGAGTGTGAATAAGAGCCCCGAGATGATTCTTGTGAGCGCTCTGACACCCAGCTCAGGGGGGGGCTCTGTGTGCGGCATCACCTGTATACCTGCACTGGGGCCCACGCTGGGTCTCAAGCCCTGCTGTTCCCATCTCAAAATTCTTAATCATTTTTGAACAAGACACCCACATTCTCACATTCTACCCTGGGACCTGCAAAGCGTACAGCCAGTTCTGGCTCTCTGCGCGACAGCAGGCCTCTGCGCGACAGCAGGCCTATTAAGGTGCAGTGGATGGTAACGGCCAGCAGAGAAGCCGGGAGGAGATTAACGATGACTTGGGACCCAGACAGACCAAGATTCACAATACACTCCAGTAAGCGCCATCATTCTGAAGTTCTTCACTCCCAGATTCCAGCCTTTCTATCCCCAACCTTTAGTCCTACCCAAAGACCCCAACTTTAGGAACTCCAAACTATCCCCCAACTTAAGAGGAAACTGCTTATCCTGAATCCAAGGCCCTCCACAATAGAGACCCAACTTTTCTTTCCAGAGCCCGGATGCACTGCTCCCTGTTAAGTACGACACACTATTTGTTCATAATACTCAGAAAGTGCATAAAACTCGTCTTGATACAAGAAGTCCTGTTACAACAGGAGTCTGTGCAATCTCCCTACTTTGGATCGCCCGGGACATCAATTTTATCTCTCTGTGTGGCAGTTAACACAAGGACACAAGTGAGGACGTGGACTCAGTAACTGACATACCCCTTCTACCAAAATATTAACATTAGAACACTTTCCATCCTGGCAGCATTCTACTGGAACATTCCCCATAGCACCTAGTACGGAACATTGTCTTCAAAAAGAGAAACTACTGCTTTGAAAACACATATCACGTTCTAAGCCACACATCAGGAATCTCACTTCTATAATCTCATTTAACTCTCACGATTTGATAACATAGGTGTGATGATGCATTTTATATTTCGAAGATAAGGAACTAAGTCTCAAGAGATGAAACAACTGGTCCAAGGTGACTCGAAAGCAGCCGAGTCAATACAATTAGACTTCCCCAGGACCCTGGGGCACTGCTTTTTTGCTTCTTCCCACTCCATACTCATTCGGTAAGTCCTTGCTGGGTACCTACCCCAGGCTACACACTGCAGATGCAAAAGTGGAAAAAAGACAAGTGCAAGTTTCATCCTATTGTAACATTTAAAAAGAAGTGGGCAGAGAGGAAGATGTAAGTACACTTTCGATGCGGATTTGAGGCAGAAATGCTGTGGGGCAAAGGTAGAAATGGGAGAATAATAAAATTTCCCTGTAAAGCAGGGAAATGATGGATGAGAAAACAAATATTTGCGCGACAGAGGTTCAGAGCATAAGTAATCAAATTAGAATAAATTCTGAACTTGCCTGAAAATAAAACATTAGAACTAAATATATATATGATTCTATATCTACATATATATGCATGTAAATTAAAAGGTTTTTAAAAATTCAGTAAATATTTCTTAAACGAGCACTACATACATTTAGGTGTATAAAACAATGAATAAGTTATGACGACAGACACAGAGCATACTCATATTCCCCAGAGTTAACCCATGGCTTTATGATATAGAATGTGTATCACTTCTAATCACCGACTTAGATTAACTAGCATGAGGGCACACAGAGAAACACGCACACCTTCCAGCATTGAAACCTATAAATCACTGAATATCTCAGAGCTATTAGAAAACATTAATTCAATTCCTCAAGCTAAATTACATTTCACAATTTCCATCAATGGGCCTGAATAGAACCTTGAGATGATTAATGTTTTATCAGAGATTACCCAGACAGGGGAACAGAGAGCCTGCCATTTTGAATTTAGGATGTTAGTTCAGTACCACTGACACAGTGAAGACCTGAGCTATCATTTGTATGAGATTATTTAAATTTAGTAAAAAACTTGAAGAAGTGCAACTTATTTAGGAATCCATTTCTGTCATTTAAGACTTGGTATTGTTATCTTGCTAGAAACCAGGAGACTGGAGATTTCTGAGAAGCCTTAGAAATCTCACTGTTAGAAAATATGGATAATTCTTCTATGATTTGGCCTCCAGAGAGGAATACTGGGGCATGGTTTTACAAGCCTCTGCTACTCCGCGGTTTGAAGCTAAACCATTTGTCTTGGATTTACATTTATTACAGTCTACAATTATGACTTATGCCTCTCCCAAGCACTCAAGACTATAGCTTCCTTTTGCACCTCAGAGACAGCAAAGAAAAGGTTTATTACTTTAACAGCGGGTTGTATGCCCTGAGGACGACACAGAGCACAGCCCACATGTCCTGTTAGGAACACTTTCTGCTCATTCAAAGCCCGTTATTTGAAGGACCTAGTAGGTATGTAATCAATTTGTAAAAACAATGTCTTCGAGATGAGCCACAATTTACACTTAATTTAATGACTACTACTTTAAAAACTCACATTTCCAACTACCAGAAAGCCTTAATGAAATTGTATACGGTCATTTCTGTTACAAAGAAGTCAACTAAATGGGCTTCTCCAAGATTTTCTCTTACCTCTGTGACCCATTTACACCGATATACATATCACTGCAGCCCATATAAAAAGCTCTTCAACTGAACTCTCACTTGGCATTGAGAGAGATCAGAAAACCTCCAGGATCTGAAGTCATCCCAGGAGTTATCAAGACAAGATTATAGTGTCTGTGAAGTCCTTTGAAGGCAGAGGAGGACAATTAAAAGAAAAATGGGCTTTACAATAAGGCAGACCTAGGCTTTTAATCCAATTTTGGCAATCCAGATGTGGTGTGTCTTGGCACAGTTTCAGTTCTCCACATAGGACCCTGAGGCTGTCTGCCTCCGGAATATGATGGCAATGTCTAAAACACAGGGGACAGACACAAGTAGGTAACAGACACACAGGGAAGGGCTGCTATGATTATTAGTATTAATTTGCTTCTCAGACACACCAACCACACTTGAGGTTGGGGCTCTGCAGTTCAGAAAAATACGAGTACTTCTTAAGGCTTAAACATCAAAACATTCCCTAAAAACATCAGGTGGTCAGATTTAGACCACAGTTTGTGAAATTCTACCCACATTCTTCCATTTCCAGTTTTTAAAGAAGTCAAATTAGCCTCTGATGGGATTTTAAATCATTCTTGTGGGATGCGGTGGGGGGGAGAGAGGAAAAAAAGATATTTGTCTAACAGCATGGCAAATATTAATAAAGTGAAAATACTAAACTTTACACGACAGAAATTGCCATTGCACAACATTCATTAACGGACTACGTATTTAATGAGTGTTCATTCAGAGTTAAAAATCCTTTGAAAACTTAAGAATAAAAGATGTGTTGCTTACATCTGGATTTTAAGTCTACTATGAAATATTTTACAAAATATAACTACATTCCATAAAGCACCTAACAAGACCCACTGCCAACAATCTGGTTAAATTCTAAGTTGATTTCACTGCATTTTCTTATTTATCCTCGTGTGTACCCAGGGGCATTCTGAATGACAACCACAGTGATTCTTTTTATGTCCTTCCTATGTAAAGTATTTCAAGGAAGTGGGGTGTTTGGTACAATACCCTAAATCACCTTCTAGGAAAAAGAATAAAGTTGATGTATGCTGTAGCAGAATAAATTAAGTTTTCCCTTTGAAACAGACATAAAACAAAATTTTATTTTTCACTTAGTTACTTCAAATACAACGAGCTCATTGTTTAGGTTAAAAAACCATCCCATCTCAGTTTATACAATACAATTCCCTGGGCTTTCTTTTTCCTCTTTTTGCCTCAAATGCCAAATAAATGAAGAGGATAAAAATTTAATTTTCCCCTTGTGTCGCATACCAACTCTTCCCTTGAAAAACAATTTGTAAGTGGAAGCGGATACCACATTACCCTTTAAGAACCAAACTCTGTTCAAATTATTGCTTTTGCTCCTGAGCTTGAACACAAGGTAAACTCAATCGAGTCACAACAAATCAGGTGAGGTTCGGCATCTCTGTGCAGATAACCTTGGGAGCATTCAAGTTTGTAAGCAATCTTCATCCAATCCAAATTTTTACTCTTTTTTTTTAATAATAGAAAATGTGCTTGTTTAGTTGAACATAACTGCATATGAACTTCCCTGATATTCCAAAAACACAAATGTTCAAAACCCTGTAGAAAATGCCAACACACAAGTGCCTAACTCCAGTCTAGAAGCTGGGAGAATGACAAGGGGAAGCCCATACCTTTCTTAGTGCAGCATCTCATAGAGCAGCAGAGGCTCACACCAGCTATTTTTAATAAATTATCTAAATCTTAAATAAATCTGGAGAGAGATTGCTAAAGAGAGTAGAGATTTAACTAGCTTTAGGCACATCAATATGAAATTGCTCCCAGCTGTAGAGTTTAAATACAGGGAGGGAAAATTTTACACCCCCAGAGCCAAAGACATTCCAAGGATCTGCTTCATCAAAGAAATACTGAAAGTTCCAGAAGTCCCTAGGTTCCCAACAGAACAGTCCAGGAAAAGGTCCTGGGGTGTTAAGTTGGAGCAAGGAAAAAGTTAGTAGCTGACAGGCATTATCAACAATGTATTAGAATAAGAACAGCTGGGAAGGATTTAGTGTTCTCACCTGTACTAGATTTCTGGGGATAGAACAAGGGTGGTGAAGGCATCAATGTTCTAATGGGCATAACTGTACATCCTCTACTATGTACCTCCTCTACCACTGCTATTGTTTAATGATTATTTTGGTTCTTGTTTATATTTATGTAAAATATAACATTGAGGCTGGGCACAGTGACTCACACCTATAATCCTAGCACTCTTGAGGCCAGGAGTTCAAGACCAGCCTGGGCAATGCAGCGAGACCCCATCTCTACAAAAAATAGAAACATTAGCTGGCATGGTGGCGCATGCCTGTAGTCCCAGCTACTTGGGAGGCTGAGGCAGGAGGATCACTAAGCCCAGTGAGCTATGATGATGCCACTGCACTGTAGCCTGGGCAACAGAGTGAGATCCTATCTCAAAAGAAAAAAAAAAAGATAAATTAACATAAAAATAAAATAAAAATGTAATATTGACATATTGTATATGTTTATATATTTGTATAATATATTTTTGGCTTACAATTATCCCCTATAAGTTTTACTGGGACCAATATCTCATTTAGAAAAATAATTTTCACTTCACCATCACGTGAAACATTGTTTCTGAGGAAATACAAATCTTAGAATTATTCAACTTTCCTATGCATGGTGAAGATGAAGTTGGGGTGAAGTGGGGCACACATGTGCGGGAGGCGATGACCAAGGATCTGGGTGTGGGGACCAGGAAGAACATCTTTCCCTGCCACCTTGCCCCTTGCTGTGAGCATCTCTGCGCCCAGAGCATGAGAGCTGCTCTCCTCTCAGTAAGCAATTAAGTCTTAAATGTTTACTCTTGAAAGAAAAAGACGATTCAAATTTTTGACACTGGGGGTCAATTACTATTGGTTTAGTTATGATTCTGAAGTTGTGACTTGCTTACAGGCCCCATACCTATGTCTATACGAACCTATCAAGCCACAACCCAAGGACTCAGGAACCACTTTTCTTTGAAACTTAAAAGACATTCATCTACTTTAAAAATGAACTCTCAAGTAACAACTATTACTTGTAAATGTCTATCTATGGGTTAAAAAGAAATCCTCAAGTTGAGCATTGCAGAAAATATTTAATTATGCACATATTTATATCACCTGCTTAAGACAGACACTGAAAGAGAGAAGAAATTCTAGCATGTTCTAAAGCAGCGGTTGCCAACCTTTTTGGCACCAGGGACCGGTTTAATAGAAGACAATTTTTCCACGAGGGCTGGGGAGTTTAGATGGTGATGCCAACAATGGGGAGTGGCTGTAAACACAGCTGAAGCTTCCCTCGCTGGCCTGCTGCTCACCTCTTGCTGTGCCCCCCAAGTTTCCTGGAAGACCACTTTTCCACGGATTGCGGGGTGGAGCTCTGTGGCCCAGGACTTGGAGACCACGGTTCTAAAGAACAAGAAGGGATCTCCCACATTTCCACAGAATGAAAGTGAGGCTTAATAAACAATGCTGACTGAAAGGAAGAACACAGAGACACAAATATAAAAAGCAGATATTATAAACATAGGGAAAGTGGAATTTTAAATATAAGTAACATATTACAACATAGAATTGGCACCAGATGTTAGTTTGAAATTAAACTTTTAGCTTTATTACAAGGAACTGTCCAGTCTAGAATAACGTGTTTTAGTATTCAAAAGTAAAAATAAACAGAGCATTCCATTTATATAACATTGTAAGTTTTCAAAGCACTTTTTTGATAATATGAGAATGGAAAAAAAATATTTTTAAAAAGCAAGGGAGGAGAGAATGTCCATAAATGAGGCTCTTTTTCCAAAACATTAATTCAACTGAGCTATTATCAGGCATGCTTTGGTTTATACCAGGACTTCAGGAATAAACTGGATTGTAGCCCATCAGCAATTATATTTGAAAGCTGTGAAAAACTAGGGCAGGGGCCAAGAGCCATCAGTAAGCCTAGGGGTTGGGGAGTTGGGTACCAACAGTTGACAGTTAGGAGCAGCTTCTCATATAGGGGACAACACTAGTGCCATAATGACCTGAATTACAAATCCGAACACTCTCCAGTGTGCCCAACACTGAAAGCCCACACTTCTCCGCACAGCGTACAGGGACGGACTTCCGGGGTCCAGCCTGCCTGCTGATCCAACCCCAAAGCACCTTGCCCTTATGATCTAGAACTGCACACCAACTTAGAGTTACTGACACAAAAAAATCCACATCACAGCCTCTGGCAGTGTAAACAAGGGAGCCCCCCACCAGGAATATGCCTGCCCCGACCCCCCAGCTAAACTGACTCAATCAACACAGAAGTCAGATCTGAAAGCGTTTCCCACTCATGACCACTATCAAGCCCTCTCTCCCCAAACAAAACAAAACCCACAGGGCACCTGCATTTCTGTCATCAAGGCTACATTCCGAACATAACTCCTAGCATAAGCACGGCTCAGAACTATCATCGCTGTCACCTAATCCCATGCTACATGCTAAAGCCATGCGTGTCTCATTCAACACTAGACACCCAGGTCCGAGTGCAGTGCCTGACACGTTAGGGTTGAACAAGTGATCACTAACCTTCACCTAGGCCAGACCTGAATCCGCCACCCACTCCACTATCCAAAATGATCAAATCACTCTGCTTCAAATATGGGCAGAAATCAACGTTTATGAAGAGTGCACTGCCACTCATTGTGAGATTACGACAGAACAGGCATTTATGACTAGGATCCAAGCTGCCAGCATGGAACTGAAAAACCGACCCCCTCCCTAAGTCTCACCTAACACTCTCCTCGTCTAAGGTGCCTGTTATCATTAAGTATTTGTATGAACCAAGTGTATATAAAATTAAACTGAAAATTTATCTTATGATCCTCTTCAAATTAATGTCAGGAGCAAACAGCCAACAACTGAAGGCTATAGACTATTTATTGCATTACTGAATGCATGTGTATATACATATGCTTGGCACAGGTACACTAAGCCCTTTGCATAGATTATCTCATTTTACTTTTATGATTTTAAAAACCTTATGTGATATTGCTTTTCTGATTTATAGGTCCAAAAATCAAGATGGTAAGTAGTAAGGCCAAAATTCAAACTGAGATCTGTAAGACAATAAAAGGTCGTCCTTTCCACTATAACATGTTTACGAAATCACATTAAACCACGTTTTAACTTTACTACAGCATAATTTTTTTTTTTAAAGTAAAAGGGCTTTATGGAACTTCTTTAACTTGACAAATGGTATCTACAAAATGGTGAGAAGCTGAACACTTTCCTCTGGGTTCATGAACAAGACAAGCCACACATAGTATCATGACTGTTACTCAACATTGTGCTGAGATCCGAGTCTGTAGAATAAAAGGTATAAAGATTGGAAAGGAAGAAGAAAGCCTTTATTTACAGAAACAGGCAGAATGTCTACAATGAAAAAAATCAGTAGTATCCAGTGTTAGAAAGGATGTGAAAAAAGTGGACCTATACGTCCACCACAAGACGTGTACCAGAGTATTTACAGGAAACGTATTCACAATGGGAGCTCAAACCAAGGACCAAGGCTGTGGTGGGCAGGGGCCCTGACCCAGGTGAAGGCAGTAAGGAATAGACAGAGGAAAATCTGGAAACTATTAAAAAAAAAAAAAAAAAAAAGACATTTTAAGTCTTTTTATTATCACCATGTCTTAGCAATTTCAAACAATATCAATGATGGAAGATCCCTCCCCAAAAAGCATCCTTTATTGGTCTGAGTTCTAAATACTTGCTAGGGCTACTGTCAAGTTTTAATTTCAATTTAATTTAAAATTCAAATTAGCACTTCATGTTACATAACACATAACAATGTTATGTTTTAGCAAATGTTGTTTTCCACATGGACATTAATTCAGAAAACTCCAGTTATGGAATTACCCGCCCCCACTGGTACTCAGCTACACAGATTGATTTCGAGTAAGTTCCTAAGAGTTCAGAACCATTCACGCTTGCCGTGGGCACAGCTTGTTTCTCCAGTCCCTCCGGTATTACGTAATCCTTCAGTTTTATAGATTTGAAATTCATTAAACATCATTAAAAAGTGAGAAAGAATGATTGCAACGATAAAGAAATACATCTTATTTCCATTCTGTCATTCTATGTGGGCCCTTGGACTTTTTATTTGCGCTTAAAATTTTTCAACTATAGGGACATCATTTGTAACTGAACTAGAATGACTCCCCAAGAAACAAAAATACTCCAATCCCTGGAATTTATTGTGAAATGAAACTCGTATGAATCTCCTAAAAGTTATCTTTATGTGTGAGACTTTTTGTAACTACTTACCTGTGTAGAGGTTGTCCCTTTACGTGAAAGGAATTTTTCAAACTCGAAATTATAAAAAAGTATTATTTGTCAAACTATAAACAAAAGAGAGATTGACGAATCTGGCTATACTGTCTACTGAACGTGAATATATGGCAGAGATAAATTCTGAGAAAGTCATTGATAAATCCCGACAAGGCTCCAAACAGAAACTGCAAATGTTGTTATTCGTTACTGTGACAGACTGAGATATGAGTATACATTTTTCTTCTAGCCAGGGTCTTGAAGGGAAAAAAGAAAAAAAAAAAACCAACATATGGGTGTACGTTTTTTGCTTTTCAAAAAAAAAATTAAAAACTATTAATCCATTTCTTTTTTTCCTTCTTAGTATTATACTATTTAGCTGACATGATTAAATATTGGAGATTCGCTAATAGAAGACGTTCCCTGAATTTCTTTTTTGTGATATTATGTGTTTCCTGCCATAATTATTAATGAAAATAATTTTGTGGTATAGTAGGGTGGTGTAAAACGGAAATCCCAGGCGTGGCAGGATGGGCGGTCACAAGCCTCCTTATACCCTCTCCTTCAAGAGTCTCAGGCTGTCTTCCCCTGGGGGTTCTTTCGGGAAGACTTGGGCCACCGCTGATTTCAATCAACCACCTAAAGCCGCTCCTCCGTTTTTGCGGTTTTGGCGCTACCACTGACCAACATTCCTCCCTGAAAAGAGGCCACTGACCGTGGAATGGTTCTGGTCAGCCTATGGAGGATGGGCAGCGAGGGCTTTTGTGCCCTCTGCCTCACCTTTTGCCGTCAGAGGGGCCGAAAACTCCGCCGCGGGACCATGCGAATGGCGCCATTTTGGCGCACGTGACTTACGAAGCGGCAGGAAGCCCGACTGCGCATGCGCACGTTTCTCCTTTCATAAATAGTCCTGACTCCTCCCACGGCTTGTAAACTACGCATGCTCGGCCGTGCCCCCTCGGCATGACCACCTGTTCCCAACACCTTGCCCTGGATGTGCCTACTTCCGGGCCTCTGCCTGGAGGCTCTGCCCCCAGCCAGTGAGAACAGCCGCCCTTGCAGGCTGCCACCCTTTATGAGAAATAAAGCTCTGCCTTCCGAATTGATGAATCTTGTCGTTCTTCGGCTGACACGCTTAGCACAGATGACTCTCGCAGACATAACGGTGAGCGAAAGAAGCCAGCAACAAGAGAATGCATAAGGTGTGATTCCATTTCTGTGAAGGTGAAGAACCAAACTAATCTGGAGTGATAAATGACAACAGCAGGCAGGGAACCGACTGGGCAGCCACAAGCGAGCCTTCTGGGGCGCTGAAAACGTTCTGTATCTCCACCTGGGTGGCAGTTACGTGGCTTGATAGAGAGCAAAAATTTCTCAAGTCTTCACTGTATTTCCCACTTACATTTTTTTTAAGAGGACTTCTCTACCGTCTGTGTATGCACACACTGAACTAAAAGCAAAATTGAGGTTCAAAAAACGTCAGCTATGTATCCAAGATCATTAGTACTGAAAAAAATTGTTAGATACGGTTAAGAGTAGGTGACAGATAATAGTGCTGTGGTTTTTAAATTTCAAATGTGATTATGTTCTATCCCTTGAAATGGTAGTTTGGTTGAGAAAGATTAATGGGAAGAAGAAAGCGTAGTCAAGTACCAGCGCAGCAAAGGGCTATCAAAATTAAACACAGTATATAGGACCTGAGAGAGTATATCAGACAAATAAATGTTGTGCTTGGAAAATTACTCTTTGCTGGCAGGTTGTCAAAACGTCCCAGAATGAAGCAATGGCGCCTTGGTGGGCTGCAAGTTTAAATTAGAAAGGACCACCTGCCTAGCGCTTTGCAGCTCTGCTGTTCATAAAGTTGCATCCTTGTTTCCCTTAAGAGTTCATCTTTGTCCCTGATGGCATCCTGCCTTTGGCAGAGAAGACTTGACACGTTCCAAGAGCCCCGGGGGTTAATACTCTTTTCCCAAGGACAATATTAATGTGCCTGGGTTTAATCTGCAAAGATTGTCCCTTCTGCCTAATTCCCTCCAAATTAATGCAAAAGGGAAGCAAACAAGTCAAGGAACACATGGAACAGGAGATGCTCAGTTCAGGGTGGAGCATTTCACCCTGTGTTTGGGGAAAGGGGTTCCCGAGTCAATTGGAGTTCAAAACACAGAACGGAACCTCAGTTATCAAAGCAATCAGCTAACAGGAGGGACTCCGACAACTCACTTTTTCACCACAACCTTTAAAACCAGAAGCGTGTAATAGTATGTGAGGCCGTAACATGCACCCCAGCATATCAGATAGGGTGTGGAAGGGGCAAAGACGATGGGAAGTAAGGAAAAGAATAAAAATGGAAATATATATATATATATCAGACAAAATAAAATGCACACGTGGCAATCACAGGGAAAAAGAGAGGTGGGCAGAAGCTAGGTTGGTTTAGGCCACTGCCCTGAGTTCGATCACAGAAACAACTAAGGAGCATGTTACACAGAGAAAACTGGCCAACACTGGAGCCAATCCCCCCATAACCAAATCCCAGAGGAGGGAGGTGGCAGTCAAAGGTGTCTGTATAGTCCTAGATGCTTTCAGGGACGAGAAACTTAAAAACCACCTAGTTTTCTCCAAAAACTGCTACCTTAAAATCTTCACAAAGGTGTTAATTCATTCCACCAAAAGGGGCCTGAAAGCAAAGGAGAAATGTCCGAATGACATGTGCTTCAGTGAGACTCATCAAAATCTATCGAGTCAGTCAACAAACCCGAGTATTGCGTGTTAGACTTTCCAGCTTTCAGAGGAGGAAGAGATTATATATGACCACGTATGCATGAGGTGTGTAAAGGGACATGCTTGCAAGGGGGGGGGGGCGGGAGAGCATGGGAGCGTGGGTACCTCTAACTTAGGCAGAGTCACCAAGAGAAGGAGGAATATGAGACCAGAACCAAAGCAGGAAATCGTGCCGCATCCAACGCCCTTGTCAAGTTAGCGTGTCGTGAAGCACGATTTTCCAGGATTTGTTCTGGTTGGTCGGTTGGTTTTTTCATGCGACTTGGGAGGAAAAGCAGCTACATTTCTGTAAAAGAGTAGCAGTGAGACAGCCCTAACACAGTGGGGGCATGGAAAGAGCTGTCCAGATTTGTGCACAGATGTATTATTTTCCAGGTGAGAGGCAAAGTTCAGAAGTATGTTTCAGCACAAATCCTAGTCTTTGGGGGCCCATGTGAGTTCCTGGAAAAGCAGTAGGCAAGCTTGCTCCAGTTTACAGATTTCA
>RJWJ010009066.1:0-51256 GCA_004363605.1 Indri indri | reverse complement strand
GAGGCCGGCTGAGGGCTGGAGGGGAGGGGGCCGATGAGGACGGAGGGCCCTTGTGGCGGAGACGGACCCCTGCGAGCCGCTCCGGGTTGGTGGGTCGCTGAGGAAGAAGACGAGCACTGCCAGCCTCCGTCTCTCCACCTGCAGGCTGTCTGCCTCTCCCTGGGCACGAGGAAGGAGGTGCAGCGGAGAGAGAGCAGGATTGGGGGTCGGAGATGTGGCTCGGACTGCAGAATGCCCTCTGCATGTCCAGGAGGCTGAGACCCAGGTCGGCCTGGGTTCGAATCTCTGCTCTGCTCTGGCGTCTGCATCCGTGTGCACTCGCCCAGGCACTGCTCGCAAAGCGCAGAATCTGCCCCCAGCGAGTGCTCAGGAGATACGAGGTTGCAACATATTAAACTGCGGATAGGAGACCAGCTGTAACCTCCAAAAGGACGTTTCACATGGCTAAACCTACAGATGCAAGCGGTGACGAAGACCACAAGCACTAACACTGAGAGTTTACCGTATGCTCTGGTCTGTATGCTTCCAACAAATAACGTCCTTTAAACTTCAGTCCTATGAGGTCTATGCCATTATTATCATCCTCATTTTACAGGTGGGGAAACTGAGGCCCAGAGAGGTCAGGGAACCTGCTGAAAGTCACCCAGCTGACAGAAGGGTTGAGCTGGGATTTGAACCCAGAGCTCCTCTCAATGATACACCACGCCATCATTTCTGCTTCACCTTTTCCAGGAGGTCACTGCCACTGTGCGTGGGAGAGAGAAGGCTCTAGATTTCCAGATTCCCTTGCCTACACAGAGTCAATGAGAGAGAAGGAGATAAACTGCAATATCTGAGCCCGTCAGTGACATGAAATTTGCAAGGACTTGATTTCAAAGTGAATCCAGATAATTTAGAGACATCAAAAGAGGGGCATTGTAGTGTTTGGGACATTTGCACATGCAGGGGTGTCAGAGGCCCCCAGAAAGGTTCCAGAGAGGACCTAGGAGCTGCCCATAGCAATCGCATCTCTAGTAAAAGGTTCTGGATTCCAGGAAGAGGAGATGCCTCTTTGGCTTGTTGAGCATGAGACACTGAAGCTGGTCAGGCTTAGAGGTGAGTACGGAGGACCTAGGACAGAGCTGGGTGACCCCAGAGGAGAGGGGAGAGGCCCGGGACCCAGGCCTCGCTTCCTGTCCTGGGGCCTTGGTTTCCTCTGCTGCTGAGTGGGTGGGCTGCCTCTCTCCGCAGCCCCTCCGGGCTGCACCGTTCTGTCGCCACCCTTCTGCACCGTCCGTGCATCCGTCTGCACAGCAGGGCAGAGCAGGCAGGGGCGCTGGGGCCGGTCTGCTTGGATTCCAATCCAGCTCTGCCACTAGGCAGCTGTGTGGCCTTGGGCGGGTGACTGGAGCCCTCGGAGCTCATTGCTTCATCTGCCACGACGGGGTAGTGGTAATTCCTACCTCTCGGCTGGTAGGTTTGGTTAAACGAGAAGATTCTGTAGAGCGCCTCGCTAGGAGTGGGGATTCCAGAAGCAGCAGCTGCTGTCCTCATGATCAAGAAGGCTTGGCCCGGGATGGAAGGAACAGACAAGAACATGAACTTTGCCAGAAGCCTGGAGGAGTGTCCAGGGGGGAGGCTGCAGGGGGCCAGCTTAGACCCCAACCCCGCTGGGAATTCAAATCTTCAAGCTCTGCAAGACAAAAGACCTCAGCATTTCCATTAGTACCCAGTGGGCTCCAGTCCCTTGCTCAGGAGCAGAAACCTGGGGTTAGAAATATTCACAATCGCCCAACGATAAACCCCAAATAATCTTTCTTGAAACCACATATCATTTTCCTCTTAAAGAAACGAAATCTCTAATTAGAGTTTCCTCTGAACGTTTTCTCTTTGAAAAAAATTAAAAATGTATAAACCCTCCCATATCGTGTATGTATATTTCATTGCTGCATAATTGGGGTCTTTGTCAGTAACCGGGGTAGCGGGCGACAGCCTTTTAATCGGCTACAGATGCTAATGCAGAGAGAGACATTTTCCTCCTTTTTGCTCGACTGTTCCAGCCCCAGACTGGAGTCCTCCCTAATAAGTATTTATGTCAAAATCCTTTTTGGGGAGTGGGGGGAGAGAGAGCAGCTGTAGCACAGTTGAAAGACGTGGCTCTGATTACAGTCGCCAGCCGGGGCGGGGGGATCAGTTTTAGAGTGAAACAGTGTTAATCAAGTTAATCACAAAACCCGCGCTATAATTGCTTCTGCTCTCAGACAAAATTTTACTTTTATCTAAATTACTAAAGTGAGGAGAGTGCAATCCACTCTAATTTAGCTTTTGAGCTAAGGAGAAAGCGTGTGTGGAAGGCTGGAGAGGTTTTTAAACATCAGGAGAACTCATGCTATGGAATTCAACTCTCCTCCTCCCCCGCTCCCTCCCTTCAAGGCAGCTTAGCCCAGTGGTCGAAAGCTTGGACTCCTGGATCTACCACTTAAGGCTCTGTCCTCAGTTTCTTCACCTGGGAAACGGGGATCATCATGGTACCTACCTGCGGAGTGTGGGGCAGATTAAATAAGTTGACAAGGACGAAGTACTTGGCGTGTGCTTGACATGTGCCCGTGTGCACACGCACACCCGCAACACTCAAAAAGCGTTAGTTGCTATTGTCAGCCCTCAACTTTCCTTCCTCCCTCCCTTCCTTCCTCCTTATGAGCTGCCTCCTTCCCTCCCCTCCTCGCCTCTGAGTCCCACCTGTTACCAAGCAGCCACTCTGCAGGAGGCGTGACCTACCTTTAGGGACCCACACTCCAGGTGGAAAGATCAGAGTGAGCAGAGGTCCGGAGGGACACATGCAGGGAGCAGACAGTACAGGCATGCTGTGGCAGCACTGGGTGCCATCAGGGGGGACTCGGTCCCGATGACGTGACCAAGCTATCACTTCTGCCCCTTGCAGCCCTCCAGTTTCATCCAGGTCAGCTCTGCACGATGGCTGAAAAAAAATCTTACTTTCCGCAACTTCCAGGAGACCCCAGGTTGGATTCCATCATGGCCACACACTGAGCCATACACAATCCCGTTGTCGCCAGCTGCCATACCCCACCTGCCTTCCTTCCACCAGCCTCACTTTCTCTTACTGTGGCCTCTTGGGGTCTTCCAAATTCATGCTTAGTCCAACGAGGAGCTGATGTCATCCAACTTGCCCGGAAACACAGATTAGAGAAAACACACACAGTCAATTTAACTGGCAATTAAACAGGCTCCCCTATGTAATTAGCGTCAAGACAACTCACAATTACTACAGGGCGCACACTCGCAGCCGACACTCCACATTTATATAGAGCGACAATTACTGGGCGCTAATATCTTAACAGGAAGAGAAGGAAATTTGTGAAACCATTTCGAGGAGGCAGCCCATCCTGTCCCTTTGCACTGTAAATAACTCTTTTGTAAATGCAACTGTAACATTAAAGAGGGAATGCTTGAAATGATGCAGAAGAAAAATATTTACTCTATTGGAAGTAACTGACTGCTATTTTGAGACGACCGATTTCAGGAGACTAACTAGTTGCACCATCTTAGTAATAACAAACACCACTTGCTGAGGGCTTCCCTCGTGCCAGGCCCATTACGTACTTTATTGCATCCGGGTCTCACAAGGACTTTCTTACAAAGATGAGGAACTGAGGTCCAGGAGGGGAAGCGGCTTGCCCAGGGTCCCACAGCTCAGGTAGCAGGATACAAACTCCAAAAGCTTTGTGCAAAGCCACCTAGCACACTGCTTCCGTCTGTGCTTCCTGGGAGAGCTCTCAGGGCAGTCCCAAACGCTAATTAGCAAATCGGGAGGCAGAGGTGTGGTGAGTAAGGGGCTTGCCCGAGGCCATGCAGCAAGTCCCTGGCAGAGACTGGTTTCCCACCATCTGCCCCTTTCCCCTGACCCTGTGGTCTATACGGAAAATGATGCCTGGAGAAAACCACCCAGAGATGACCTCTCTGGTAACTCCATCTCCCCTAGAACTGCCTTGTTAGGTCTGAGGTTTTTGTTCCCAGGGAGAGGGAGGCCTGAGATGGCTTCAGGGTCAACGGATTCCCTGCAACACTACCCAAACAAGAGGACGTGTGAAACCACCAAGCACCGCACCGGACGCAAGGTAAGCATTTTCCTTTCTCTTCCCTTCTCCTAACCTGTAGAAATACCCTGAAAGGGACATAAACCACCCCTTAAATTAGGAATCCAACAATTAGGAATACTTGGCCAGACGTAGTATACAAGCTTAGCTCATTGCAAGGCTTTAGCAGTAAAATCTACTCACCCACAGTGTATGTCAAGTTGGTGGATGTATCAGTTAGCTATTGCTGTGTAACAAACCTCCTCAAAACTCAGGAACTTAAAAACAATGATGTATTAGTACTCATCCATCTGCTGATGGGCTGGGGCTTGGCTGATCTGGTCTGGGCTTGGCTGGGTGCCTCTTCTTCTCCTTGCGGGTCTGTGGCTCAGCCAGGCAGCTCTGCTCCATGTGTCTCTCAGGCTCCTCGGCCCAGCAGATTGGCCAGGGCACAGTCTTCTCATGGGGCTGGCAGAGGCTGAAGATTGTGAGCAGAAATATGCCATAAAGGCCTAGGCTTCGGTCTTGCACAGCGTCAGTTCTGGCCACACGCTACGTGCCAATTCACATGGCCAAGCCCAAGTCACATGGCAAGGGTGTGGGTATAAGGAGGAGTGAATAATTGGGAGGGAGGGGCACTCAAGTTACCACTGTGTCATAAAACAACAACGAAGTCATGTTCTTGTTTAAAAATCAGTATTTGATGGAGAAGGAGCTGGCAGCTGGAGGAATATGATTTAAGGCTTCAATTTATGACTCTGTAAAATGGGAATAGTCACAACTATCTCACAGGGCCATTGTGGGGTTTAAATGAGACAATCTGTGCAATTTACCCAGCACCAGCCATGCCCGACAAGTCACACACATTCAGTCAATAACCCACCACTGTCCCTAGGGTGACCAACTCGTCCTGGTGTACCCAGGACTGTTCATTCTGGGAATCCTCTCAGTCCTGGGCAAAGCAGGAGAGTTCGTCGCCCTAATTATCTCATCACCAAAATAATACAAGCTAATCTTCACTTGTCAGGGATACTGCCAGGTGTGCGGGGTAAATTTTCTCACTTACCCCTTACAACCACCCTGCTCAGCAAGGAGCCACTATTTTGATGTGCGGCATCCGGGACTCAGGCAGCACTAGGGAATACAGAGGACAAAGACGGATTTTTTTTCATGGACTCGTCCCTCAAAGGGCTGACAATCGAGGAAGAACAATTTGAAACACATGTCCAGTGACACCATGACACAAGGGAGAAATTGGGCTCAGTTTCTTCATCTGCAAAACTCTGGCAAATCCAACTTCCCCAAGGATGGCAAGGTTGGGATTTTTTAAAATTAACATTCGTGTTCCTTTACAGCCACTCTGTCTTGATAGCCAAGGTTAAGAGTCTGGCTTTGGAAATGTACGGAAAATTATGTCTGACCAGAGTTTCCTTGACAAAAGGAATTTGACTTCGTCCTCCCACTGGGGGTCTTGTTCTGAATATATTTGTTTACAGATTGGAAAACCTTTAAATCACCCGAGGGCTGGCGGAGGCTGTTCGGTCACTCTGCTCCCTGCGATCCTGGGGATGGGGAGGAATGTGCATTCCGGGTGCTCTGGATAATGTCGGCACGACCCCAGTTACTTAGAAATGGATACTAAATCAAACTTCACAGTCTCGATCATTCACTCCTCTCCCGGCAGCCGGGCCCTTCACTTTGACGTTTTCGTTGTTTTAAAAAGTCGTAAGCAAAGCAATATATCACCAGAAACACAACACGTGAATGGAGTATTACTCCAGGAAGCCAATTTTGTACTCAGCTCCGATGTCTACTGGAAGAGCTAAGTCCATAAAGGGTACCGCAGCGCTTTGGGCGGATCGTGGTTTTTGAGAACATCCAAAGGAGAGCTTGAGAGCTCGATGCCTCACGACCTCCACCTGGCATGGAAGCAGAGGGCTCATTGGCTGGATTTCAATTCGCTTCAGCTAAGTTAGGTAGTGAGCGCTCACTGCCTGGTCTTACTGGCCAGACTCTGGATCATTCTAGAGCCTGCAGGTTCATTCATTAACCCAGGCTCCACTGAGAGCTCTTGGTACTGGGCCTCCACTCAGCTACAGAGATAAACAGGTCGGCCTTGGAGACGCTGAGCTGGACGCCTGCGTAAACAATGAAATGGCAATGTCAGCCTTGACGGGTCCAAAGAGGGGGCCGTGATATGTGTGATCAGAGCAGGAGGGGAGGGGACATGGAGTTAAGGGAGGCTTCTCGGAGGAGGTGATATTTGGGCTGAGCTGAGAATGTCCACAGCCCCTCCTCCATGAAAGGAAAACTAGGCTTTCAATCCCAGGCCTGCTTTTTATGGTTGGAGGCTTTAAGCTAGTCAGCTAAGCTTTCCGGCCTCAGTTTCTTCACCTACAAAATGGGGATGATGGTGGTACCTAATTCACGGAGGTATTGTGAGAATTAAATAAAATAATATATATAATGCACTCAGAACTTGTGATCACTTATCTGGCAAGTACTTACAAAGCACTGATTCGATGCCTGGCAGTGTACTGGGCAAAGTGGGTCTACGATAGGCAGAGGCAGACCCAGGCCCCACGATGACTATGTGGTACCTGGCATACAGTTTGGGTCCAATAAATGGTCGTTGTCATCATTATCACTGCACCCACCTCAACCCAAGGGGTCAGAGCAGAGCACAGAAGGAACACCAGCTGGGTGGCCACATATCCCCAAATTCCCTCGCCCTCAGCTAGGAGGCATTGAATGAAGGCTTTAATTGCCTTATCTTCAAAATGAGAATGAGGGAATTGAGTTCTCTGAAAGCAGGAAGTTAACCCAGGTTTCACACAGCAAAACCCAAGCAAATGTCAGGCTCCAAGATGGAAAGAAGTCTTGGGCTAGAGGATCCTAGAGTTCACCCCGATTTCCACCTTCACGGTAATGATGTCCTGACCTTCCCACTGGCCACTGGCCACTGACTGTTCCTGGTGTCTGGGTGCTTATCTGGCCTGGTTTCAGCCCCCTACACCCTAGGAAGTACCCCGTGAGCCGCTTTATATCAGTGCTCCTGAAATTTTAGCAGGCATTGGACTCATCAGGAGGGTTTGTCAAACACCCCTAGAGTTTATGATCCCAGTAGATCTGGGATGGGGTCCCAGAATTTGCATTTCCAACAAGTTCCCAAGTAATACTGATGCTGCTGGCTCAGGGACCATTGGCTTAGAACATTATCCCTATTTTACAGGTGGGGAAACTGAGGCTCTGAGAGGTAAAGCAATGAGCCCATTCACCCAACTAGGAAGGAGCAGGGCCTGTGGCATGATCAACTGACCTGGTTTGCTTAGGACTGGGGGGGTTCCAGGGACATGGGACTTTCGTTGCTAAAACCAGAGCAGTCCCAGGCAAACCAGGGCAGCTGGGGAGAGGAAGGGCGTGTAGGGAACAGCAGGATGCGGGCAAGGGTGCTGAGTTAGGAAGAAGTGCAGAGAGGCAGAGAGAAGACAGACCAGAGGGCAGGAAAGGATGTGTGAGGCGGGGAGGTGGCCAGAGAGCTAGGCTGGGACCCAACCGCAAGACTTGGGATTTTATCGCAAAGGCAACGGGAACCATGGCAGGATTTCAAGCAGGGGGGACACGGTCCACTCAAAGGTCACTCTTGGTCTCCAATGTGCCTGGATGTCCCTGGTGGGGACAGCGGTCCATGGAGAACAGTCCCCGGGAGCCTGCCTTACTTTCAGCCAACTCTCCCGGATACTTTGGGGTGGGGAGACCGGTAGATGGAGCAGACACAGGAGGTGGAGAGGGTTCAAGTGGGTTGGGAGATTTGGAGGACCTGGAGCCCCCAAATCCCCCCTCTGCGTCACACCCCATCCCCATCACCACTCGACTGGGTGCAGGAATTGAGTTGTCGCACCGGGCGGCCTCGTGAGCAACTGTAATTAAAGGTCTGTCAATGTTTCCACTGGAAAGGCAATTTTCCCAGGGCATCTGATTTTTTTCCTTTCTTTCTTTCTTTCCTGGGTATAACAGAGCCCAGGCAGGGCCTACCGATTGTGCATGCAAGACAGGTCCTGAGGTCGTTATGCGAGTGTTAATGTTCCGTTACAATATACAGTAATGAATTGGGACTTTCAGAGTAATAGCAGTCTGTGCTATTGGCCAAAATGAGTGTATTCATCTTCATTTTTAACATCTATTGCCTTGGAGAAGCTTTTATAATTAAATGTTTGGTTGCACCAGCAAATAAGAGGAAGAAAGTTTATTTCCATGAAAAGAAAGGACCTTCCTATACTCATCCAGCAACAGTCCTGGCCTTGAAAACAAAGGTGGCTACTACTGTTTTACCCACAGTTGTGGTGAGAGTCAGATTTCAGTCCACTACGAAGAGGAACTTTATGATGATTACAATAATCTGGCAACAGGCCAAACTTCTTTTTGAGGTAGTGAGCTCCCCATAGCTGGTGGTATTCAAGCACAGCCTGTAAACTGATGAGCTGTAGAAGGGATTCTAGCATTAGAGAAGGGTTTCTTATTCTTAAGGTACAGGGATTTGAGGATGAGACCTACACAGGAACGTCTTTCAGCATGAGCTGCGAGGAAGGTTATATGGGGATTTTTCACCAATTTACAGGACTTTAGTGGCACCTGCCTGGTAGCCAGTGATGTGCTCCTCTTAGATGACTCATCCACTCTGCTTTTTTCCGGTCATTAATTCCTGCCGGCTTGGCGATGTGATGAATTTTTCTGAGTCATTGTATATACTTCGGAGTAATAAAGCGGAATCTTCTTTAATCTAATTCTAAACTTCAGACCTGTTGCTCTTCTGACGGGCCCTCCCAAGCTCGGTGAGGTTTGGCAGAATTTTCCTCAGTGTTTCTAAGAGGAGCCTCCAGAGAGTGGGTGAAGGAACGTGGATGGGAGAGTCGAGAAGGATTCCGTGGGGTCCGTCCCTTCTCTGTTTACTACAGAGCGACCTTGGCTCGGAGCGGCGCCTCCACCTCCCTCCCCACGTCAGCAGTCAGCTGCGAGCAGATGCTGGATTGTTTGAGAACCACTGCAGGGACTTTTGGAAAGTCCTCGTAGAAAGTTCAGGACTCTCCGTGCTTCCCTGGCTGCATGAATGAACTGCAAGGGAAAGTCGGGCTCAGTTTTTATGAAAGCCCCTGCTGACCTCTGTGCAGGGGGCCCCAGTGCCATCGTAGGCTTTGCTGTCCCTCCTCCGACATCCCCGTGGACGGCCGCAGCTGGGGGAGCCCGAGCTGGCAGGCGAGGAAGATGCAGGCCCTGTCCTGGTGGCGTGTCCTGCCTGTTTGCTCTGCTGTCTTTCTCCCACGACACCGTGGCTTCTCTACTCTCTGTGCCCTGTGCCGCCTAACTCAGTGCCTGGCACCTGGTAAGTATCCATGAAATGTTTGCCAATGAATGAAAGAATGAATACCACTCCCTCTTGCCCCCTGAAGTTAGTTAAAACATGGCTTTCAATCCCTTTCTGCTTCTCCCTCTCTTCCTCATTGAAGAGCATCTAATTGCACCCAAACCATGGTATCTGGGGTGTTCGCCACCCTTTCTAGCTGACAAAGCCCTTTCACATCCATCGTCTCATCCGATCTGCTTGTTCCAGGGTGAGGAAACTGAGGCACAGAGTCTCCGGGGCAGTAGGTAACAGAGAGAGGAGCCCGGTCCTGATTCCAAGACCAAAGCACCGGTGACAATGTGACCGTGTCCTGACCGTGTCCTGAGCCGTCTCGCTCAGACCACCCACGCTTTGGCCCCGGCCTTCCCCTTCTGATGTCCTCGTAACCGCTCCGAGACTTGTTCTGTAAGGGCTTTTCCTCGGTAGGCAATTACCTGAGTTCATATGGTTAATTGAAATATTCCTTTTCCTAGAGTTTTAATTCATCCAGCGTAGTTTCAGGAGCCACAGATAATAAGACCTAATTTATAATTAGGGCTTATCAAGAATCAGCTAATTTCTAGACCCCCGATTCCCAGGGAGGGAGTGCAGAGTGGGGGCTTCTCTTCCCTTTCCAGGGAGTTGCTCCCCGCAAAGCTCCAAGAGGCACCAGGGAGGGAGGAGAACTAATTGGGAGCTGGCCCTCCATCTTGGACAATTTATTAATTGGATTATGGGAAGTCTCAGGCCCCAGGCAAATCCCAAGGAGGTACACTGCTGCCTCCCCTGGTTTACTGTGAGAATGTTAGACACGAAGACATGAGACCCCGCTTCCACTCAGTCATTCAGGAGCTTGGAATCTTTAAACAAGTCACCGAACACTGCGTAGCCTCAGTTTCCCTGGCAATGCAATGGCCGGGATCACCCCTGCCCTGCTGACCTCTCAGAGATCTCCTGGGAATTGCACGAGACGATCGAGCAGGTACATTTTGGGAGCTGTCATGATTGCTCCCAGGGCCTGTGTGCCTGGGATGGGCCCAACACACAGGTGGCAAAGGGTGTTCTAACCCAGGAAACCGTGTCTCAGGGCGATGGAGACTGGCCAAGACCCCGCAGGCAGTAAGAGTTGGGGTCTGCCCCCAACCCAGTTGTCCTTGTGCCTGGTTTCCTGAGCCTCTCCTCGCACCTGCGGTTCACAGGGGTCTTAAGCTCAGGTCTCCCTGATGCTCATCTACTTCAAGCTCCACTTTTCCCCAGAAGTCTCTCAAACATCCACCCAGCCAGCCAGTTCAAGAGTCAGGAAGGGGCCATGCAGAAATAGTGGAATGAGAACGACTTCAAAATCACACCGGCCTGGTATCAAACTCATACTCTGCCCTTTACTAGCTGTGTAAGTCAGGATCCCTTTGGTTGCATGTGACAGAAACCCAATGAGCTTAAGCTAAAAAGAAATGTTAGCTAATGTACCTGAAAACTCTAGCGTCACTAGCTTTAGGTACGGTTGGATGCAGGCGTTCCACAGTGGTGGAGGAGCCATCTTTCTCCCTCCAGCTCTGGCCTGTGATTTTTCTCTATGTTCATTTTCCAGCAGGGTTTCACCAGTGGTGGGAGAAATGGAGGTGGCCCACCCCTGGGGGGAGGGAAAGGAGGTGGAATGAGCCCACGGCATAGACTGAGCAGGATTTCCACAGAGCAGAGAAGAGCGGTTCTGTAAAGAAAGGCAGATTGGCAGGACAAAAACCCAGGTAGTCTCAAGCTAATCCCCCATCCTGTCCGATTTTGTTTTCTCATCTGTGCAATAGTATCAACAGCCATGTTGCAAGATACAAGATTAATACACAAAAATCTATTGTATTTCTGTACACTGGCAATAGACAATCCAAAAGGAAATTTGTTTAAAATTCCATTTATAATAGCTTCAAAAAGAATAAAATATTTAGGAATTTAAAAAAAGAAGTGCAAGACTTGCACACAAAAACTAAAAACATTGTTGAAAGAAGTTAAAGAAGACCTAAATAAATGTAAAGACAGCCTGTGTTCACAGAAGACTTAATATTGTTAAGACGGCATTACTCATCAAGTTGATCTACATAGTCAGTACTATTCCTGCAAATCTCCAACTGAGTTTTCTTCAGAAATTGAGACGCTGATCCTAAAATTCACATGGAAGTGCAAGGAACCGAAAATAGCCAAAACAATCTTGAAAAAGAAAAGTTGGAGAACTCACACTTTCCAATTTTGAAACTTTCTCCAAAACTGCAGTAATCAAAACGATGTCGTACTAGCATGGGACAGACATACAAATCAATGGCACAGAATTGAGAGTACAGAAATAAACCCATATATCTATGGCCAGCTGCTTTTCAACAAGGATCCTGAGACAATTAAATGGGGAAAGAATACTTTTCAATAAATGGTGCTCGGACAATTGCTTATCCACAGGTAAAAGAAGGAAGTTGGACCCCTTCTTCACGCATTAAAAAAAAGCGAACTGAACATAAATCTAAAAGCTAAAACTATAAAACTCCTAGAAGAAAATGTAGGTGTAAATCTTCATGACTTTGGATTAGGCAATAGTTTCTTAGATATAGCAGCAAGTAAATTGGAATTCCTTAAAAATGAAAACTTCTAATTTTTAATTAAAAGGAAGTGACAAAGAGAATGGGAGAAAATATTTGCAAATTGTGCATCTGATAAGAGAATTGTATATAGAATATATAAAGAAATAGTATAATTCAATAAAAAACAAATAACCCAATTAAAAATTAGATTTTAATCAAGTATCAAAATATATGAATACGCATTTCTCCGGAGAAGATATACAAATGACCAATAAGCACATGAAAAGATGCTCAACATTGTTAGTCACTAAAGAAATGCAAATCAGAACCACACTGTGATGTAACTTCACATCCACTAGGATGGCCCCAATCAAACAGATGGGCAACGACAAGCATTGGTGAAGATGTGGAGAAACTGGAACCTTCATTAGTTGCTGGTGGGTACAATGGGACAGCCACTTCGGAAAAGAGTGTGGCAGTTCTCCAAAAGACTAAACATAGGGGGCTGGGCATGGTGGCTCATGCCTGTAATCCCACCACTTTGGAAGGCCGAGGTGGGAGGATCATTTGAGCCCAGGAGTTTGAGACCAGCCTGGGCAACATAGTGAGACCCCATCTCTACAAAAAAATTTAAAAATAAGCTGGGCATGTGGGTGCATGCCTGTAGTCCTAGCTACTGGGGAGGCTGAGGTAGGAGGATCACTTGAGCCCAGGAATTTGAGGTTACACTGAACTATGATTGCACCACTGCACTCCAGTCTGAGTTACAGAGCAAGAGCCTGTCTCTAAAAAATATTTTTTTTTAATTTAAATTTTAAAAAAGCTAAACATAGAGTTACCACATGACCAGCAATTCCACTCCCAATTTCAGAAGAATTGAAAACATATGTGTACACAAAAACATCTACATAAATGTTCACAACAGCATTGTTCATCATAGGCAAAAAGAGGGAAACCTCAAATGTCCATGAACTGATCATTGGATAAGCAAGATTTCTTCTATCCATACCATTAAATATTATTCAGCCATAAAATGCAATGAAGTACGGACACACGCCACAGCATTGATGCACCTTGAAAACATCATGCTATGTGAAAGAAACCAGTCACGGAAGGCCACATATTATGTGATTCTATTTATATGGAATGTCTAGATTTGACAAATCTACATAGACAGAAAATAGATTAGTGGTTGCCAGGGGCTGGGAGAAGGGGGACTGGGAAGTGACTGGTAAGAGGTGTGAAGCTTCTTCATGGAGTGGTGAAAATATTCTGAAATTAGATAATGGGATGGTGGCACAATTTGGTGAATATACTAAAGCCACTGCCTTGTGTGCCTTAAAAAGGTGAATTGATGTTGTCTGCATTATATCTCAAGAAAGCTGTTATTTTTAAAGCAGGTGTCAAACATCTACCACACGGGGTAGTTGTGGGGTGAAATGAATTGTTGCATCTAAAGCACCCAGCACAGAGTGAGGCACCCCAGCAAGTACTCAGGAAGTCTTAGGTTTTTTTCCTTTCCAAATAAACACTCCCCATTCCCCAGTCTCCCCGCCGCCACCACCACCACCCCTCTTAAAGCAATGCCACTCCAGTTTCTAAGGTGGAACTTGGTGGCATTCCACAGGGAGAGTGGTGCTGCGCTTGGCTACTCATGGAGCAGCCAGGGTCATTCTTAAGATGGCTGGGCTGGTCTTCCTGATGGTAATGAATGAGATATTCATTTCCCTGAGAATGCATCAGCCTAAGGCAGATGCAGCTCTATTAATCCAAGCAGGCCTCACATCCACTTTGATTCAAAGGTCTCATTCTGGTCGGTTTCCATGAGGGGGACGGTTTATTAGTTGGCGATGACAGGCGAAGTGGACTCAGGTACTGGGTGTTTGGCTAAGGATGACGACGAGGCTATTTTAAGTCACTGGAGTTCAAGGGTATCTGCCTCAGCGCTTTCGTTTAAATTGATTTGTAGTCCTGCTCGCTTGACCTTGCTGCATAAAATAGTTCCAACGGGGGGAAAAGAGGAGAGCGCAGTTCTAACAGACGAGTCCCAGCCTGCCCGGCCCTCCTTTACCCCAACCAAACCCACCGCCCGCTGCCCTTGGATGTGGGCCGGGGCAGAGCGGAGGGCACCGTGCGGCAGGCACAGGGGCCCGAGAACAGCCCAGCAGAAGGGTCCACCCGGGTGGGGAAGGCCTAGGAGAAGAGAGGATAACCCAAGGCCACAAAATCAGTCGGTGACAAAGTTAGGATTTTAATCCAGGCCAGTGTAACTATTTTTAATATTTATCAAGCGCCTGCCTCACTCCAAGGCAGCCTCGAATGCTCTGTCTATATTAGCTCCTTTAATTCACGCAACGGCCAGTGAGATAAAGTATTATTGATATCTCATCGTACAGATGAAGAAACGGACAATCCCCATCTTACAGACAGCCTAAGTCATTTGCCCAAGGTCGTGTGGAGAGTCGGATGGCAGAGATGAGACTGGAACCCAAGGCGTCTGACACTAGAACCAACCTTTTAGCCACCACCCCATTCCACCTCTGTTTGTTTGTTGCTTCATGAAATCAAGCTCTGCCGGGGTCTAAGCAGGACAGTTCGGCTGTCTGCATAGACCAAATTGCTTGATAATTGTCACATCCCCAAAACACCTCATGCAGGACGGCCCCATAACATCATTCTTGGAAATCTCTCCTCTGCCTAGGTTACCTGAGCGCCCAAAGCAGGACTGGCAGACCAGTGTGAAACGGGCTACACCTCACAGTAGTTCTTGGAACCACCCAAACAAGCTGCCCCACCCCTTCTCCTCTGACCAGTCGGAGATCCGCATCCCTGCTCCACTCTCCCGGCCTTTAGCCATCCAGCTGGCCGGGAATTGTCACTTGGAATGAGCTGAAGGAGCATGGAACTGGGAGCCGGGGCCTCCACATGAAAATCCTGTGTGTCCTCGAGTGAGTAACTTAACCTCTCTGTCCCTCAATTTATTCATGGATATAAGGATACCTGCCTTTCTCACAGGTTTGTTCTGAGGGTTCGGAGAACTTGCTTGACATGGGTGGGTTTTGAACCCCGGAAAGGACCATGCATTTAGGGAGTTATCACCAAGACACAGCCCTCTGCAAGGGAGGAGGTGTAATGAGAGGGAGTGACCAGTAGGTGGCAGTGCTTCAAAGCAGCCTGTGGGATGCCCGCAGGAACTTCCCATAAACCCTTCCTCATTAGGTGTATGGAACCTTAGCCCCCTACCCCATCCACACACCTGTAAAGGTAAATGTAAAGCTCGGGGAGCAGAAGTGCCACTTTCAAGGACCCACGGCAACACAGTGGCAGACCCAGGATCAGACCCCGGGTTGGGGTGATCTCTGAATGCCTTCCTTCACCCAACCCCTATTTATTAGGGTCCTACTGGGTGCAGATGCTTATGCGAGACCTTCCCCATGAGTTTCACTGCTCAAGCCTCGGGGGTTCCCAGCCCATCCCGCCACACCTGCCGTCTCCCGCCGCTTCCTGGACCTTACTCACTGGGGCAAGCACTCACCCAGCCCAGACTGGACACCTGCCAGGGAGAGGGGACAGAGAGCATCCCGGATGAACTAGAGGCCGGGAGAGCTTCACTTCTAGCTTGCTCTGGGACCTTGGCCAAGACCCTCATTCACAAGTTGTGAAATCAGTTTAGTGGGTGTTTAATTAATCAGAAAACAATAAAAAATACTAGCATATATCTGCCATAGTGTAGATATACATTGTTTTTTAAAAAATTGTTCCACTTCTATACACCCCCCCGCCACACACACACACACGTCCTGATGTGGAAGGCATTTCATCTTGTGTGTCACGGTCTAACAGTCTGAGACCCCATGTAAGGGAGACCCTAACCCTGCCTCCCGAGATCCAGGGTCTCCTCTCCTTCCCTGTCTCCACACCCACAAGCCGGCCCCCAGGCTGCCCAGGCATCCCTGTCTGGGTATATTTCTACTGTCAGCAATCTGCTGATTCAGCAGTAGGAAAGGTCTAGCAAGCTCATACCTTGTGTGACTTAATATGCTGATGTGCACGATTCCACGTTATCCTCTATGCAATTATGCTGGGTAGATATTACCCCATCCACAGATGAGAAAACTGAGGCTCAGAGAGGCTTCACAGCTAGCAAGTGCCAGAGGCAGGACTTGCACCAGCATCAGCCTCACCCTCAGAGGGGGCTGACTCCACTGATCCACCCGTGCCTTGAGCACAGAGAGGGCCTGCGGCCCCTTCTCCCAAGAAAAGCAGCAACCGCTTCCCAGCACTTCCATTTCTCTTATTCCAAGTCACTTTTATTTTCTCTCTCGCTTTCAAGTTTGATTGAATTTACACTTAATGAATCCAACTTTGTCATTTAGGGGATGTTGGGGCAATAAGACTTGACAAGGCATGAGTGATGGTGCAATAAGTCGTGCCGGGAGCCCGGAGCCATCTCTGCTCCCTCCCTTGAGTGATGGCTGCGTGACTCAGGCCCTGGGGAAGCCACCGGACTCCTGCAAGGAGCAAGATTGGGGGTGGGGACGTGCTCATTTTATTTAGAACAGGCCTTTTGGATTAGGATGGTAGGGTGGACCGGGGTGGGTAAGGGAGGGTCAGCAAGATGGAAGAAGCAGGTGCTGCTTCTACCACAATGCTGCTTGCTCTACTGCCTTGGGCAAGTCACTTCACCTCTCTGGTCCTCAGTTTGTCCATCTGTAAAATGGGGCGGTGGATCAAGGTTGGCATTGCTTTGTGAATTGCAGTAGGAGGCTCGTGCTCTCGTCAGAGTTTCAAAGGTAGTTGTTTGACAGCAAAATAAGCTGCCTGGAGGTTCATGTCCTGTCCCTCTACTTGCTGAGTATAAAAAAGGCTGCTCCTCTGTCCAAGACCTGCTCACGTGCAAGGCTGGTAGGAGCGCCCCTGGGCAGGAGGGAGGGTAATGATCTTTGATACAGGAACAAAATGAAAAACATGAACATTTTATTACAGTGAGATTTCACTTTGGTTAGGAAAAACAAGAGATGAACAGGAAAAAATCGTTGTTGGCAGAATATACCCAAAATGTTCACAGTCAGGGATAGAATTTATTTTTCTCCTTACTTTTATCTGAATTTTTAAACCTTTAGTGAAATAAAACACACAGAAGAGTGAATGAAATATAAGTGTGGAGTTTAAAGAATGATTATAAAGTGGATATTTATGTAACTGCCCTCATCACAACCCGCTTAGAAGCTCTCTCCCTGACAGGCAGCTTTTTGTCCATCTATTTATTTTTATTTTTCATAGTTTTACTGCCTAAGTAGGCATCCCTAAAGAACAGTTTCGTTTTGCCTATTTTTGAAATGTAGGTAAATGGAATCATACAGCATGTGTTTTGTGGAGATGTATCTATCTTTAAGTCAACATTATGTTTTTAAAAGGCATCCTTATTGTTGCATGTGGCAATAGTCGGTGCATTCATCTGCCCCCTTCTACTGTTGGTGGACATCTGGTTGTTTTATTTGTATTTTCTAATTTTTCTACAACAAACATCTTAACACAGGTGAATTGCCTGGCACATAGTAGGTATTCAGTTAAAAATTTTTGAACAAATGCACAAAGTGCAACAAGTTTGTCTTTTTTTTTTTTCAATCAAAGAAAAGTTTCAGGGGTACTAAAAGGGTTCCGATTACGAACAAAGACAGATTGAAGGGAGAATTTTCCAGATTTTCTGATTTTCCCTGGAGCTCAGAGGAGACACATCAGGTTAAAGCGGAAGATTGGTGGATGCGATCTCCATTACCTAGAAAAGCCTCAAGCATATTTGGGCGTCCCATTTAAAATAAGAATAGAGTAATATTGAAAATGAAGAAAAATTCCCACAATCGTGGTGTTACGTGTGTAAGTAGAGAAAATTAACATTTACAGAAAGCATCGCAGCAAAGAAGGCAAAGCAATTAACTGGGAGTCAGAGGAGCTGAGCTGAACCCCCCGCTCTTCTGTACAGTGGCAGTGTGGCTTATGACAGTCATCCTAACATCTCAGAGCCTCAGTTTCCTCCTCTGTAGAATGGGCACTGTTTCCTCAAAGGATTGATCAAGTAGGATGATGTAACTGACTGAGTTTTGTAAAGGTATGTACAAATGCCGGAGTGTCACATGAAACCACAGGGACAGAAAACAAATCTTTTAGAAGGTCCATTTCCTGATGTGTATATATTTAGAGAGAGAGAGAGATCTCCATTTCCTTACAGTCTATGAAGCATCCCCCTTGCCTTAGGCACAGAAGATACAGAAATGAAGAGACACCTCATTCTACTTATAAAACAGAGGAGACGAGATGATTTTGATTATTAGAAATCTAACTTACTGGAAAAGCTGGGGGCCAGAGTGGGAACCAGAGCAGCCCAAGCAACTCCCTGCTGCTCTGTTAGCTGTGAGCGAAGGGACTCTGGCTGTGCCGGGTACGTAGCAGACACTCCATGTTGGAAGAAAGAATGACAGTAAAAATTGTATTTTTTAAATCAGATTTAAAACGAACTCCTCCCCGCCCACCACGCACCTTTCTTTTAAGTCATAGATTTCTTCAAAAAGTTAACAAAAGTCTTTGAATCTTCCTGAAACCCCACAGAGGTCCAGGAAGGCCGGTTACAACCACATATTAGAGTTCCCGACCTCTTTGTGTCACTGGCCTCTTTGGCAGGCTGGGGATGCTCATAAACCCCTTCCCAGAGTAATATTTTTAAATGGAAATAATGCAGATATATTTAAGTGCATATGTATTTTGACAAAAATATTTTGCAGAATTACAAAGAAAATCAATTACATTGAAATATAGTCTTAAACATATTAAAAGAACAGCTATGTTACATAGTAATAGATACATTTCTCTAATAATGAAATAAGGAATAAGCTCTATCAATAGGTTTAATAACTAACATAATATTGAAATGGTGATGAACCTAAATGATATCTCAAAATATCTGCAATAACTGAATTATGATGGGAAAGCATCTGTGATTTTTATTGGTGACACACCACAGTACTGCTAATGTGACTGGGGTTTGTTGCCTACATTCAAAATGGAAGAAAATGCTAAATTTCAGCTAAGAGATCAGTGAAAATAAAGATGTAGTTTTTTTCCCCCATCCAAGTTTGCAGAGTTCCTGAATTCTAGCTGAATTCTTAAGAGCCCCTGGAGGTGTTTAAAGCTATTTATATTAATAATGAAGTGGCCCATAATGCAGCCACTGTGTCTTTTGAGAAGATATTTTTCCTTTTACAAGCACATGACCACGCACAGAAACTCATCCACCTGTGGAACCCAAGGTGGTGGAAGGGACACAGGGCAGGGCAGAGTTGGGGACACGCAGGGTCATGTGGCATAAAAGTGAGCAGCTTTGGGTCAGATCCACCCCAATGGCCCACCTGACACCACACCCCACTATACGTCCACACCACATTACCCATTGGACCAAGGGACAATGGGTCTAAAACATGGCATTTTAAGACCACAAGAAGCAACTCAGCTAGTATGCAGAGGTAAATTCCATTTTAGATGCTTTTTAAATCAAAAAATGAAAAACAAAAGCAAACCCAATAAATGAAGCTCGCTGCTTTAGATCTTGGAGAACAGTCTTCCCTACCCCACGCCCACCACACACAAACCCTAAGGAAGATAGTAGGCAGGAATGAAAGATAGCAGCAAGAATAAACCAATTAGGAAACACAAAAACAGTGGAATCAATAAATAAAACCAAGAGCTGGTTCTCTGAAAGGGCTAATAAAAAAGACCAACCTCTGGCAAATAGAATCAAGAAAAGAAAAGAGGCCCAGGTGAAATCAGGAATGAGCAAGTGATTATAACAACCAATCGAAAGATTAAAAACTATTGGGGGGGGCATTATACATGATTCTATAGCAAGTGTGTTTGAAATTATCAATTGAACAGATGATAGTCTACAAAAATATAAAACAATGCAATTGATACAAGAAATGTAGATTAGATCAGCAAGCAATGAAAAATGTAGAAGAGAGAGAAATTTATTAAACAACATTCCCCATCTCTGAAAAGGACATTTTTATCCACCTTGGGGTCTCTGGAGAAATCTATCCAAATTTTACAGAACACTGCATTTCCATGTTACATAAATTATTCCTTGACATAGTAAAAGAATGGTTTAAAAAAAATCTGCTAATTCATTTTGCAAAGCAAATACAGTCCTGATTTTAAGCCCTGATGCAGAATTTTTTGTAAGGAAACAGGATCCAATATCGTTTAAGAATACAATCTCAGAAAATAGTGTTCAGCAGCACATTTAGAGGCTAAAGCACCATGACCACAAAGGGTTTCTCTGGCAAAGCAAAGAAAGTTCAGCAGAAGGGTATCTATTAATATCACATATCAGATCAATAGATTAAATAATATGAGCCATATGATCATCCTAGTGGATGCCAAAAAATGCATTTCAATAGATGTCAAAACATTTTTAAAAATAGGAATAGAATGACACTTCCTTAACATAATAAGAATCTATTTAAAACCAAGCCAGCATCCTTTTTAATGGAAAAATATTAGAGATTTTTCCATTAGAAAGGGCAACAAAACAAGAAAGCTCTGTATCACTATTATTATTTCATATTATATTGATAATTCTGGCTGATGTAATAAGACATGAAAAAGTAACCATAGGAATAATTATTAGAAAGGTAGAAAGCAAGCTCCATTTGCAGATGATACGATTATATACTTAAAAAAATTTGATGTTCCCATCTAAACTAATATTAGCAGTAATATGAAGGTTCAATAACTGACTATATATCATGGATACATGATAAGTATTTTTAAAAAATCAGTAACTTTCCTAAATAAATGCAATAACAAGACAGGAAATAAATTTAAAAAATGAGATCCAGTTCACAATCACATATAAATAATGAAATACTAAGACATAAAAATGACATACAAAAAAAATTCAAAATTTTCCTGGAAAGCATAATAGAAAACTAGAATAATGGAAAAACATATCGTGTTTCTCAATGAAAAAAATCTAACTATTATAATTTTATGATTTAATACAAAAGCATTTCTTACAGATTTTGACAAAATGCATTTAAAAATAATTTGGGAAAGAACAGGTAAAATAGTAAAAAGTATTCTAAAAAAAGAGCAGTGATAATAGATAACATTTAAATAACTCATTAAAGGACAATAACCGAAGTGGTATGGCACCAGAGCAAACTTAGAGCTATAACTGTTGAAACCAAAAGTCCAAAACCAGACTTGGTGACATAAGACAGTCTAATATATAAAAAAGGTGTCACGATATAATAGGGAACGGGAACACAGTGTATTGATAAGAAAGGAGTTGGAGGAGTTGAACAGTACATAAGGAGAGAAGTTAACTTAGGTCTACATCTAAAAATAAATTCCTGATTTAGAAATGACCAACTGAAAAAAGTCTTATAGAAAACCCAGTGGAAGTGAAACTGTATATTTAACCCATCCGAGAAATAATAATAACAGGCCAAGGATAGAGGACATAGAAGAAATTACAAAAAGGGAAAATTGACAGAGTGAGCCATATTAAAATGTTAAACGTATGCAAACACAAACACGGAAAGTAAAAGAAAAAGAAAAATAATACACTAGGGAAAGACTGGTATTGAATGGGCTTTTAACTATTTTTTTTAAAAACTTGAACTTTTTGAGAATCTAAAAAAGTTAAGAACTCTTTCACATTTACATACAGACACACATGCATAAACATATACAGGCAAGAACACGCACGCATGCACATACATACACTCACATTGACACAGGCATATACACAGACGCGGACACATACATGGCACATATACTTTCACAGGACTGGTGAACACCTTGTGTCTGTCCTGAGACCCCAGGTTAAGAATACCTTATCTAGAAAGAACAGCGTACATTAAGATACTTAAGAGCACCCCAAGGCCAAACAAAGACATGAAGGTGTGACCCAACAGTTCCCTGAAAAGGAAATAGAAACAGTCAACACAAGGGCAGACAATCAATAGGCATAAAATATGTTCCAATTTTTGTCTACTAAATTACCAAATTGGTATGAAACTGATTTTAAAAAGCAAACTAATGCCGATGAGGTTTCAGGACAATTGCCACGTTGCTGGTCCTTTTGGAAGAGTAACTTAAAATACCTAGCAAGAGTCCCAAAGCATCAATACTTTTCGACCTAATTGCCCTTTTTCTGGGAATTCATACTCGTGAAACAAATTGAGAAACAGAGCTCCTTAAAGGCCTCCATCACACCATTTATGAATTGTGTTAGGGTGAAAGCAGAGCCCTCTAAACCTTCAAAGAAAGGGCAGGGGTACACCTGAACAATTTGGGAAACCAACATGCTGGAATGGTGTGCTGCCATTAAGGTAAAAATTATGAAAATAAGAAAATGATTATGATATGCTGAATAAAAAAGTAAAACAAAAGTGTGTGGTTAATATTATAAAAATGGTGGTGAATGATACCTTTTTTTAAGTTTTCTCTAATATTGCACATAAAAAGTTCTATTTCATGCTAAGCATAGAGAAGACATTGTACTATCATGGAATCTGAGAAAGGGAGAGATCTTAGAGAGCCGCATCCCAAATCCAGGACTCCTGAATTAATCTAATTGTACACAGGAGCTTTTTGAGACAAGTGGGGTCCTGGCCTGGGAACTTATGTGATTGAGACTGAGTTTCCTTCCTTCTCCCCCACTCCCCTTTCTTCTTTTCTTCCTTTCTCTCTTTATTTTTTCTGCTTTTTTTTTTCTTTTTGGAGGGGTGGACAGTACTTACACTTCATAATCATGATTTGAGCCTATTACCAATCTCACCAAACACACAAAGGATTCAAAATATCTGTGTCAGTGCTGGAATATACAAGGATATTTTGACGTGATATGATACAAATGAGCTCAGACTGAGGGAGACAAAAACCTCACACCATGTAATTCAACCCTCCTCTAGAATGCAAGCTCCACATCTGTCTTCTTCCCCCACTGAATCTCCAGCATGCAGAATGGTATTTGGTACTGCTCAGTACATATCGGTGGATGGGTGGATGGATGGATGGATGGATGGAAGGAAGAATGAATGAGGCAAAGAAAGACTCAACTAAGAAGTAAAAAGAAGCAAGCTTGAAAATCCCAAAATTCTGAGAAGGTCGTGGCTGTGGAGGTCCACATGGTGGTCAAGAGAGGCAAATCAAAAGATTGTAGGAACTGTTACAGGCCCACACTCAGAGCACTGGCTGCAGCATTCGCCCATCTTGCCCTGAGATGCACTAGGAGACAGTCACTAAATTGAGACGGGTCATCAGCCTGGTTAGAGAAGAGGAGTAGTGTCCCCGTCTAACTCAGATAACAAAAGCAAAATATGCTTGATCGAACCCCAGATATCCCTGCTCTGTAGAGCCCTCTGGCAGAGACATTTTTAAATTCCCACTGGCACCTGGAACTTAGGTCTCATTCAGATGCTTAGGATCAGGCACTGGCATGGAGAGTGAGACAAAAAGCAGTGAGAAGTGAGCTAATCTCAAACCCAAGAATTACTTGGGGAACTGTCTGCCCACGCTCACACACAGACAGAGTGAAAAGACATACTCCGCAAAGAACTGAGCTTCCCTGCCTCACTAATAGTTATAACCTACACCACTTGATAAATTGAATACCACGAATAGCCAATCAAACCTTCAGAAACATAAAATTTCTCTTTTTCTCTATGTCTAAATTTAAAAGATCTGAACTTGCTCCTCCTCTAACACCCTTCATCAGCAAATCCAGCCCTGCCTCCAAAGGGTAAGTAAAATAAGAACCACCATCAGACAGAATTCTACTTTCACCAGTACAAAAGAAGGAACCAAATCAGATAGATAATCAGAACAAATGTTTCCCCAAGAAACAGACTTACTCTAAGAAACAGAAGGAAAAAAATTTAATATCGAATTTATATTTTCCATGAGATTAGAAAACACATTGCATTTTTGAAAAGATAATCATGAGAGATAAGACAATTTTATTTTAAGATGAAAAGCATGACTATAGAATTTTAAAATGCAGTAGAGGCAGTGAAGAGAATATTAAACATTAAAGAAAAGGGAATAAATAATTTAAATTGTCTGTTCAAAAAAAAGAAAATCTCCCAGAATTCAGAAAGAAGCATATTGAGATGAAAGAAGATGAGCAAAAATATCACAGTAAATCTAAAAGTGGCAATAACAGTTTGAGGGGAAAACACCCACAGGTAAAATTAATTAAAATAATTCACATATAGACATATCCTGTTGAAATTTTCAAATGTCAAACATATAGGAAAAGACTCAAGGGTTAACAGGGTTTTAATTTTTAAAATAGGGTCAACCAAAATAAAATAATAGCACATGTGGCTTCTGAAAGAATAGAAAAAAGAATCTGGAAAACATGAACAATATAACCAAAAATTGGGAAAGAAAATAAGAAACAACATAAAATAAAATGACAGAATTAAGAAGAAAGATATTAGTCATCACAATAAATATAAACAGATCAAACTTCTGCACAAAAAGATGAAGACTATTATATTGAGTCTAAAAGTAAATGCCACTTAAAATGATAATGCTTAAAGGAATGAGCAAAAATGTGTAAGGTGACCATTAGCCTGCAAAAGGAATACAGGGATAATATTAATGTAAAAAATTGAATTCAAGACAAAAGTTTTAATGGGAAAATTGAGCTAAATTATTTTGATAAAAGTAAAATCCTCATTTATGATGAGCCATAAACTTTAGGCACTCAATAACACGGCATGTAATATACAAAGCAAACAATCATGATGAGAGACTTTACAAACACTGCTTTAGCTATGGTTTCACTTATGCCCATGATGGAGTAACTGGAATAAGACTATCCCTCCTCTCATAAACATCTAGAACACCGGATGGTATATATGAAGCAACTGTCTTCAGGCAAGTCTGATATCTAATAAAGAAAATTTACCAGCCTTGTAGAGATGCAGAAAAATACGACCAATAATCACAAAAATCAATCAATTGAAGCTGACTGAGAAATGATACTGATGAATATACAAGAACATTAAAACATTACTCTAACTGTATTTCATATGTTCAAGAAATTAGAAAAAGGTTGAGCAAGTTAAGTGAAGACATGGTAGATATAAAAATGACCCAAATCAACTTTCTACAGATGAAAATTACAATGTGCAAGATAAAACATACCATGGTTGGGGTTAACAGTAGATTTGACATTGGATAAGAAAAGATTAGTGAAGTTGAAGACATAGAATAGAAACTATCCAAAATGAAATGCGAAGAGAAAAAAGATTAAAAAAAACCAATGGAGCATCAATGAGCTGTGGAAAAACTTCAAGCAAACCAATATAACCGGAGTCCATTAAAGTGTCAGGGAACAGATAATATATTCGAAAAAATAATAGCATAAAGTTTTCCAAATTAAGTAAAAATCTATAAACCCACAGATCCAAAAAGTTAACAAACTCCAAGCACAAAAAACAGTAAGAGAGAGAACTACACTAATGTGCACCACAATCAAATTGTTTAAAAACAGTGACAAAGAAAAATTCTCTAAAGCAGCTAGAAAAGAGACATATTACATATAGAGAAACAAAGATAAGGAGGACACAAAAATTATCTTTAGAAACAATCGAAGCTACAAGATATTGCAGCAACATCTTTAACACATTAACTGCCATGTAAGTTGCGTTAAACTCATGCTAGTGTTGAGCCCCGGGCCTCATGAAGCATTTGAAGACTCAATTCTCTGAAACAAATTCAATAAGTTATGTTGTGAGTCACATACAACTCCATTGGCATGCAGTATAAAAATTGATTCTAGCGCCACATGAGTTGCATGTAACTCACACATAGAAAACAATAAAAAATAACAAAATCTTCATTAAATTAGAAAGGATCATTTCATTTTCGAAGTTTTTATTCTATTTCCATAATAAAACACCATGGTCCCAGAGGAAAAAAAAATGTTCTAGTATGGCAGTCAATGTGTTAAAGTACTGCAAGAAAAAGCTGTTGACATAAAATTCTATGCCCAACTCAAATATCTTTCAAAAATAAAGGCAAAATACTTTTTCAGACACACAAAACTGAAAGAGTTCACCTGCAGACCTGTATTACAAAAAATGTTAAAGGAAGTCCTTCAAACAAAGAGAAAATGACACTAGAAAATGGGAATCTACAAAAGGAATAAAAAGCCCAAGAAATGGCAACTACCTGGGTAAATATAAAATAGTAATTCCTTATTATTTAAATCTCTTCAAAAGATAATTGACTGATTGAAGAAAAATAATGAAATGGGGTTATGACATATGTAGAAATAAAATGTCCAATAAAAATTAGCCCAAAGTTTGAGGATGAAAAAACAGAAGTATATATACGAGTGAAATGTTATATTATCACTTGATGATAGACTACAATAAACTGAAGACGTACACTCCAAGTTGTAAAGCAATCTCTTGAGTAAAAGAGATATAACTAATAAGCCAACAAGAGAGGTCAAATGGGCACTAAAATAAAAAACAAAAACAAAACTTGGTCAATTCAAATAAAAGTAGAAATGGAAAAGGTATAAAAAAAGGAACAGATATAACAAATAGGAAACATGTAACAGGCTGATAGATTTAAACCTAACCATATCAATAACATTAAATGTAAATGGTCTAAACTCCCCAATTAAAAGTAAAATATTATAAAATTGAATTTTTAAAAAGCAATTCAACTATATGCTATCTAAAGAAACCCACACTAAATATTTAGACACAAATACTTTTCCATACTTTCAAAGTATGAAACAATATCATGCTAATATTAATCAAAAGAAAGCTGCAATGTAGGTATTAATATCAGACAAAATAGATTTTGAGTGATTCTGTTGAGGTCTCGGATGGAAATGAGGAACATGTTATTGGACAATGAAGAGAAGGTAATTCTTATTAAAATCTAGTGTCTTGTGGAAGGTAGAACTTATGAGTGATGACGTTGAACATTTGGCTGAGGAAATTTCTAAGCAAAGTGGTGGAGTGGTGTGGTTCCTCTGTATTGCTTATAGTAAAATGAAAGAAGAGAAAAATAAATTACAGGTGGAACTGTTAAGCAAAGAGGAACCAGAACTTAAAGATTTGGAAAATTCTCAGCTTATTCATATTGCAAAAAATGAGAAACCATGTTTGGAAAAGAATACCAACCATTCGATAAGGAGATTATTGTGGGTATAAACCCTGGGCTTAATCAGTCATCTCAACAGATCTCTGGAATAGAAATGGGACTATACTAGCAGAAATACTGCCAGCTGGAACTACTGGAAATAGAGAACATGGATTGGAATGAAGGAAGGCTGGGAATATGTGCTATCCTTAAAAAAAAAAAAAAGAAGAAGAAGAAGGACCCTGAATGCAATTTAGAGATCGTCAACAGGGCAGATGACCTCCAACAGAAGATATGGGGTTGGGACTATCTAGCAGAGCCCTGGAGTCATGACCCCCACCAAGCAGAGTCATGGCATGGGTGGGTCCACCACAGAGAGCCACACATGCACGGTGTCCTCCTGAGCTGTGAGGGTGACATTGCCACCCAAGCGTGTGGACAAGACCAATCATCAAACTAACGAGAATTATTTTCGAGTCTTAAGATCTCCTGAAATTTGCCTTGGTAGGTTTTGGACTCGCTTGAAACTTGTCACCCCTTCCTTCATTGCTGTTTCTCCCTTTTGGATTGGGCATGTCTATTCCATGCCTATCACACCATCATATTTTGGAAGCACATAACTTGTTTGGTTTCACAGTGTCATAGCTGGAGGTTCGTTATCATGAGTGGGTTGTTGTAACAGTGAATTTTACTTTCTCTGTCTCCCAGTCTCACTCTTGCTTGCCTTTCTGCCTTCTGATGTGGTATGAGGCAGCATGAAGGCCCTCATCAGATGCCAGCACCGTGCTCTTAGACTTCCCAGCTCCCAGAAAGTGAGTCAAATAAACTTGTATTGTTTATAAATTACCCCATCTCAGATATTCTGTTACAGCAGCAGAAAATGGACTGAGACATGCATTTACAATACAGGAAATAAAACCATATGTCACACAAAGACTGTACACAAATATTTATAGCAGCTTTAATCGTAATAGCTTGAACTGGAAAAATTCAAATGTCCATCAACTGATGAGTGGATAAACAAATTGTGGTGGCTGGGCACGGTGGCTCACACCTGTAATCCTAGCACTCTGGGAGGCTGAGGCACATGGATCGTTTGAGCTCAGTAGTTCGAGACCAGCCTGAGCAAGAGCGAGACCCCGTCTCTACTAAAAATAGAAAGAAATTGGCCAAACAACTAAAAATAGAAAAAATTAGCTGGGCATGCTGGCGTGTGCCTGTAGTCCCAGCTACCTGGGAGGCTGAGGCAGGAGGATCGCTTGAGCCCAGGAGCTTGAGGTTGCTGTGAGCTAGGCTGATGCCACGGCACTCACCCCAGGCAAGAGAGTGAGACTCTGTCTCAAAAAAAAACAAAAACAAAAAACAAATTGTGGTATATCCACACAATGAAGCACAACTCAGCCACAAAGAGGAATGACCTAGTGATACTAGCAGCTACTTAGATGAATCTCACAATATCATGTCAAACAAAGAAGCCAGACACAAAAGAGTAAAGACGGTATGATTTCTTTTATGTGAAATTCTAAAAAGGCAAATATAATTTATGGTGACAGAAAGTAGCAGAGTTGCTGCCTGGGACCGCTGTGTTGGGCAGGGTTGCCTGAGAAGGGGCACAGGAAACTTTTTGACATGATGGAAATGTTCTCTATCTGGATTGTAGCATGGGTCACACTAATTGAAATGTACACTTAAAATAGGTATATTTTAATGTGTGTAATGTATACATAAATTCATTTTTGTTTAAATCAATAAAGTTAACCTAAACATTTTTCAGTTTTTGATAGATCAAATAAGGAAATATAGGAACTGAATAATATAATTATGATAGATAGATGAAAGAAAGAAAGAAATAAGATATTCTATGAATATATTATTCTCAGATGTTCATAGAACATTTTTTAAATTAATGATCTCATAAGTTACAAACAAAAATAGGAATCCTAAAAAAGGAGGGCTTCCCTGACACATTCACATACTGCAATGCAATGAAACAAGGAATGGGTTGCAAAATAATAAATAAAAATCACTTGGAAGATAAAATATGCCCTCATAAGTAAGCTTAAGTCAAAAACAAAATCATTACTGCAACTACAGTCTAGAAAATAATTATGATAGCACTGTGTATCAAGACATATGAGACTCCAAGGTAATGTTTGAAGGATAATTCATAATTTTAATGTTGTTTATTATAAAACAAAGAAGAAACAATTAAATAAAGATTTATTTCAAGAAGTAAAAAAGGACAATCAAATGGACTTAACTAAAGAAAAAGAATTAATAAGATTAAAATTAATGAATCAAAAAAATAAAAATAAGAGAATTAATAAATTCTGGATATGATTCTTAAAAAATATTAATAGAACAAAGTCTGGCAAAGCTAATCAATTGCAAAAAGATAAAGAGAGAAAATGTAAGTTAACATTTTTTTGAGTGATGTCAGTAAAAATGGCAAAGCAAAGACTTCCAAAAATTTTCTCCTTTATAAAAGCAATAAGAAAACTGGCACACAGAAAAATGTCAGAATCAACTTTTTCAGACCTCTGGAAATGAACCAAAGGCTTGCAGCAATGTAGGGAGTATTTATTCAACAAAATGGCTGAATCTTGGCAAGAATAGCAAGGTGTGTAGTGTTTTAGTTACTTTAGTCCAATCTCCCATTCTCTAGCACTGTAGTATCCCTGAAAACCAACAGCCTGCATTTGTGGTGAAAACCAGCAGTCAGGTAGCTATCAGAGAGAGCAGAATAGGGCTGCATCTCCTTCAAAGTCTCATTCACAGTGAATCTTCATTATTTGACCTGTCTGGTGAGTCCCTGGAAGACCCCATGTTCAAGGCTATATTTATTTGACCTGATTCAGTGCTTGCCCAGTGCAAAACACCCAGAGGTGTTTGTCAAAAAAACAATGACTAGCAATTGTTTAACTTCTTGGTTTCCTGAAGTGGTGGGTTACAGTTGGGACAAACAATAGACAAAACAAAAAGGCTTAAGAGGAGAAGCTGTGGAATGAGATGTTCATAGGGGGCTTTAAAATGCCCTGATATTACACTGGAATTCCAGCCGACTTTTATTTTTGCAGAAAATGACAAGCTGTCGTAAAATTCACATGGAAATGCAAGGGACTAAGAATATCCAAAACAACCCTGAAAGAGAAAAACAAAGTTGGAGGATTCATGCTTCCTAACTTCAGAATTTAGATTGCAAAGGTAAAGTTATCAAGACTGCGTGGTATGGCATAAGGATACACATATATATCAATGGTATCGAATTGAGAGTCCAGAGATAAACCTATATGTTTATTTGTATACTGATTTCCAACAAGGGTGCCAAGAAGATTCAATGAGGAAATCATACTCTTTTTAACAAATAGTGCAGGAAAAACTGGCTGTTCACACACAGAAGAATGAAGTTGAATCCCTACCTCACACCATATACAAAAATTAACTCAGAATTGATCAAAGACAAAAATATAAAGGCAAAAACTATAAGATTATCAGAAGAAAACATTAGCGTAAATCTTTGTGATTTTCAATTAAGCAATAGCTTCTTAGATATAACACCTAATATTCAAGCGAACAAAGAAAAAATAGATAAGTTGGACTTCACCAAAATTTTAAATTTTTATGTTTCAAAGGACACCCAAGAAATTGAAAAGACAACTCACAGAATGGGATAAAATATTTGCAAATCCTATATTTATATGATAATCGTATATCTGATTATGACTTTTATCCTGAATATATCAAAAAATTCTTACAACTCAACAATAAAAAGACAAATAACTCAATTTAAAATAACCCAATAGGCAAAGGATGTGAATAGGCCTTCTCCAAAGAAGATATACAAATCGTGAATAAGCGTGTGAAAAAATGCTCAACATTATTAATCTTTAGGGAATTGCAAACAAAAACCACAATGAGAAGCCACTTCACACCTGCTATAGGATGGCCATAATTAAGAAGTTAGACAATAAAGAGTATTAGCAAGGATGTTGAGGAATTAAAACCCTCTTACATTGCAGGAAGAAATGTATAATGGTGTAGACACTTTAGGAAACAGTTTGGTAGTTCTTCAAAAGATTAAACATAGAGTTAGAATATGACCCTGCAATACCACCTCTAGGTATAGACCCAAGAGAATTGAAAATGTGTTCACACAAAAAACTTGTACATAAATGTTCAGCATTATTCATAATAGCCCAAAAGCGAGAACAACCAAAATGTCCACCAAGAGTGAATGGATAGAAAAAAAGGTGATATACCCATATAATGGAATATTATTTAATCATAAAAAGGAATGAAGCATTGATACATGCTACAACACGGATGAATCTTGAAAATATTATGCCAAGTAAAAGACACAAAAGGCCACATATTGTATGATTCCACTTATATAAAATGTCCAGAATAGGCAACTCCATAGAGAGAGAAAGTAGGTTAGTGGTTGCCAGGAGCTGCAGGGAGGAGAGAATGGGGAGTGGCAGCTTAATGGGAACCAGTTTTCCTTTAGGAGTAATGAAAATGTTCTGGAATTAGATAGCGGCGATGATTATAAAACTTGCGAATATATCAAAAACCAGTGAATTGGCTGGGCACAGTGACTCATGCCTGTAATCCCAGCACCTTAGGAGGCTGAGGCAGGAGGATCGCTTGAGACCAGGAGTTTGAGACCAGCCTGGGCGACATAGTGAGACCCTGTCTCTACAAAAAAAATTTTAAAAATTAGCTGGGTGTGGTGGCACATGTCTGTAGGCCCAGCTGTTTGGGAGGCTGAGGTGGGAGGATGGATCTCTTAAGACTGGGAGGTCTAAGCTGGCTGCACTGAGCTATGTTAGCACCACTGCACTCCAGCCTGGGCAACAGTGAGACCCTGTCTCAATTAAAAACAAAAAACAGTGAATTGTATACTTTAAAAGGGTGAATTTTATGGTATATGAATTATCTCCCAATAAAAAGATTACATTATTCAGAATGATAAAGCAGTTTTAACCAAAGATCTAGAGAAAAATGTTATTTGTAACCACATACACAAAAATTTCAAAAATACTATGCTCAAATATTGGAAATTTTAATGAACTAGATTATTTTTATAAGAATCTATCCCCTTAAAATGGACCAACAGAAATAGAAACTAGAAAAAAAATAAAGGCATATGCATTAAAAAACAAAAATAAATAAATTAAATGGAGGAAAAAAGAAATAGGAAATCTGAACAGACTAAAAACTGTAGCTGAATTTGAGATGATTGTCAAAGAACTGTACCAAAAAAAGCATCGAGTCCATATTGTTTCATTGGTGGATATTTCAAATTCAAGCCTGCTAACATTTATAGACATACATAGAGAAGAAAACTAATAGCCTGTTGTGTTTTGGATTACAGATATAAAATTTCTTTTAAAAAAATTAAAGGATAATTGAATCCAGTTGTACATTAAAAAAATAATACACCACTACCAAATAAGGCTTATTATAAGAACATAAGGTCAATTCAATATTAAAAATCCACCATTATAACTAATCATATTAATATGTCAAAGATGGAAAATCATATAAAACTCTTTTAAACCAGAAATAATTCTCATGCAATTCGATTTTTTAAATTACATCAAATCAAATGTCAGTATTATGCATAATGGCAAAGCACTAAAAACATTGTAATTAAAATCAGGAAGAAGAAAACAAGGCCCCCGACTGTCAATGTTATTTAATTTCATCATATAAGTGCCTGCCAATGCAAATAGGTGATAAACTATAATAAAAGCATGAGTGATATTCAAAATATTTAACAAAGAATTTAAACCATTATATTAGTAATATAAACTACTACACTCTTTTCGTTAAATTGATAAACTTGATATAATTTCCAAACTGCTTTTGTAATAATAGTATTATAGGCTGCTCATTATGGCCGAAGTATTCCAATTTTCATTGTATCTATTCCCAAATCTTCAGATATATTTTCTTGAAGCTATATGATGCATGATGATAAATAAAAAGTTCGTTGAGAAAACATTGATTAAGTACTTACCTGCTTTATGCATTTTATTGCATCGTTCAGAGATAATTGGATTCAGTGACTAGGACAGTACCAAATTAAAAATCCTAAAATTTTGGTTAAAACTGTAGACTCTTTCCCCAGTTTTTCACAGGCATTGCTTGTACAAAATCTAATAAGGTTTTCATGAAATATCTCTCATTGAAACCATTTTTCTCATGTGTCAACAATAAATTTCAATGAATTATTTCAGATGTTGTTCCTTCCTGCTTCAGGAGATCAACAAATACCATTAAATTATCTTCAAAGTCTTGAATTTCACATTTTAAATAAATTATTAAAACTATTTTATATGAAGCAGTCGAGGCATCCTCAATAATGATTGAAATTTTACTGCCTTGATTTATATATTTTCCAAAAGTTGTTTTCTCATATTAGTAAACAAATATTTTTACAACAAGCAAGTCCATCATTCAGACTGTCATGATAATCCTATATTAATAGCGCTCTTTTTTTGAAGTTCTATTGAATATTTTATGCCTGAGAATGCTCAATTATTTTTAAACATACAGATGGTATTTGCTAGATGTTTTTCATTTGCTCTATTGATATTCTGATACATTTTTCAGAAGTTTTGAGTTTTCTGTGAACTGATTAATAATGTTTTTATGATTTTTCTCATTGATGAGAGAAAGTTTTCTTTATTTAAACCGTGAGTTTTAACAGAACTCTGAGTTTTGCCATTCCAGTGAAATGTGAAAATATAACACTTTCAACTTCTAATTATAAAAGTTTTGAGCAGCCTTTGATCATCTGAGCCACATTACACACTAGTGATACAAAGTCACTATTATTTTCATTGAAATAATCAAGTTGTTTTTCATTTCACTTATACAAATTATTTGTTTTATCTTGCACCATTTCTTACACAGCATCAAAAGATGAGCCGGGTTCTGGTTTTTGCACAATATCAGAAGCTGTTCCCAGCATGGTTCATTATTAATAGCATTTCTTCTTTGTTCTTCCACAGTCAGAAGATTCATGTTTATAATATTTAAGATGAACATTAAGAGACTTATTCAAACTCTGCTGTATCTTCAATCTGTGTTTCATTTTTAATATTTTATTATAAAGTCTTTACGATTTTTTTATTTTTTAAAGTCTTGAATTTATAAACATCAAAACACTGCAAAATTACTATTTAAACAAAGAATTATAACACATTAACAATAAAACCAAAGTGAAAACTAAACTATTAGAAGCAAGAGCTTCTAAATTTGGACATAATAATAAATTGTGGATTTTCCCAAAGCAGTGTTTCTCAAACTTTTTGGTCTCAGAACACTTTTAAGGTGGTAAAAACTGTTTTTGTTTTTTTTCCCAAATCTCTTTAATGAGTGAATTAATAGAAGTCATCTGTATTCTCAGATCTGCATTCAGTCTGTTGTGATATCACACATCATGCAGCCTCTGGAAAACTCCACTCACATTCATGAGAGAATGAGAGTGAAAAACGTAAATGAGTCTTAGTATTGTGAAAATAGTTTTGTCCTCACACCCAGGGGTCACCAGCCCACACTGAGAACCATTGTCCTAAATACATAATACTTTCTAAAGCATGTGCCACAAAGCCACACTGCTTTCTATGAAATGGACCAAACTTGTAGAGAATGCTGCAGAAATTGCTCAGATGTCACTAAGACAGGAGGCCCATTTATGAGCAGTTGTTGTCACTTATCGTGTCATTAGCTTGAGCTAACAAATTTACATTAGAATATATACCATTAACTGATTTTGCTGTACTTTGCTATTACTGGTACACTATCGACTGGTATGAAAGTATTTTAAAATTCAAATACTGGTAAGGTATACTGGTAAGTACCTCAGAATACCAGCTCTGCAGAGAATTACAGATATTTTAAAGGGAGAATTGCAATTGTCATTGTCTGTAGGTGATGTGTTGATGTACGGAAGCCAAGAAGATCAAATGAAAAAAATATTCAAAGCATTTAGTAAGAAAATCTATTGCAAAAAAAAATGTGTGTCTATATTTATGTATCTATGTCTTCATCTATATCTGGCTTTCTGATACAGCAAGGACAACTTAAGAAAAATGTGCATAACATACAAGAAAAACAGAGCTTGACTAGGGGACATAAATGAAGATACATTATTATCCTACATGGGAGGAGTCAATGTTGTAACTCTCCCCAAATTAATCTATGTTTTAACACTATCTCTATCAAAATAATGCTATTTTTGCACTTGATAAAATTACTTGAAGGGTCTGTATATAGGTATTAAATTTGATAAAATATATATGCAACAATAGCAAAAAAAAAGCTAAAAAAGAGAAATGGAGTAGAGAATATTAGGTCTGCTTTACTAAATGTTAATATGGGTTAAAATTTTGCAGTGTGGACATAATGTGGTTCTAAGACTAGAATAAATAGACACATTTACAAAACAGAACAGAAGCCCCCAAAAGACCCAAGGTATATAGCAATTTGCTATATTATAAGGGCAGCATCTCAAATTCAAAGGAAGAAGAAAGACTAATCAATAAATGGTGGTACAACTATTTGGGGGGAAAAAAGGTTAGCTGGCTAACTCACATCATATACCAAAATAAATCCCAGAAATCCCAGTGATATTAAAGATTTAAACATCAGTGAGACATTTTGAGCAATTAAGCAAAAATATAAAGGAATATATACATAATCTTGAAATAGAAAAGACTCTTCTAAGCATAAAAAATGATTGCTTGCGGTGGGGAGTGGGGTGACAGTTTGGAAGTACGTAGTGACATTCTTAAAATGTTCATAACCTTTGATGCAGCAATTCCATATTTAAAGAAAGGTTCATAATAAAAAATGTTCAAGATGCTCTTAACAATATTGTCTCTATCAATAAAAAATCAGAAACAACATAAATGGTCAATAATATGAGTTTGGTATCTTCATATAGATCACATAACAAGGGTTTGATATGTTCTTATTACCACATAATATACTGTATACACCATGTAATAAGGGTATGGTATAGTCGTATGATGAACTATTACTCTATCACTAAATGTGACACATATTTTTTGACGAGGAGACAGGTTCGTGATACAATTTGATTACTAAAAATCACCATTCCAGGCAGCACACGGAATCTGATTTCATTGTTTTTAAAAGCTTATTATTTGCCTATCTGTATCATATTTTATATAAGTGTAGAAAGTATTTGTCAGGTAGGCTTAAAGGTGATTTTCCTTTTTGCTCTTTTTGCTAAACTCTATTTTTTCAATAGTAGACACGGATGACTTCGTGATAATACGTATATTTTTTAATGTTGCTTAGGCTGCCACCAATTAAGTTTGGTCCTTAATACTTCAGACACACGTGCTCTGTCAGCTCTGTATGGCGGGAAAAGAGGGATTGGTCCCGGGACTGCCTTATGCCCCCAGAGACTGATGTCGTTGGCCGATAAAAATGCTAAGCATGTACGATAAGAGAAGGCCGCCAAGCTGCCTGGGTGTCGGGGAGCTGGAGCCCACGTGCATCCTTCTCAGGCTGGAGGGAAAGACTCCCAGACAGCCAGGGGGCGCTATCTGTGTTGAGCTGCCCCCTCTCATGGGCCCGTGGCTCCCAGTCCCCTGCCAGGGGATCACACACCAGTCCCTGAGTGTGGGCTCCACACTGCCCACTCACCCGTCCCATTCTGGCATTCTCTATTTCTGTGATGACCAACCACTATCCTCCTTTATATCGGACAATGTCATCAAGAAAGGCGAATATGACCATACTCAGCTCTCAAGTCAAATCTTCCATCCTCACCAAGCCCTTTGTTCGGAATGCAGCAAGCGACGACGTATCACCCCACATTGTTATCTGCTTACAGGCCTGTGTCTTCCTTCAGACTTTTGCTCCGCTAGCCCAGGAACCCACCTGGTTTGCATGTGAGGCCCTAGCATTTGGCCAGATGCAATAAACCTGTTACTAATCCTTGGAAATTTGAAATGAAATTTCATTTCGCCCGCTGTTCCCCAATACCATTCGTTCATTCAAACAAGTGTTCATGGAGGAACATCGTGCCCAACACATACCCACTTTTCTGACTAAATGGCACCCACCAAGAGCTGGTAAAGACCTGGTCAGTGACTAGTGGGAAGTCCAGAGCGACAGGGTTTTGGCGTGGGCGGAGAAAGAGCTGGCTGCCTTCCTCCTGCTCCTTCCTCCTGGCACCCTCATCAAAAGGGACACAAAAAGGGTTTGGACAGAGTATTCTAAGACCACAGGATTGGGGGATCAAATGACAGCTCAGACACTTAGAAGCTGTGCAACCTTGGACCACTGACTTTACCTCTCTGAGCCTGTTTCTTTGCCTGTAAACTTGGGGTTAATAACTGCGTGCTTTATGGAATAGTTTTGATTGTTATATGAAATAATGTATATAAAGTTTATAGACTCGGGCTCACTAAGTGGAGATTTAGTTGTTGCTGTTATTTTCCTTGTGATTATGATATTTCTTAGACAAGGTAGCGCTGGTAAGACTGAAGGGCTTTGCCTGACCTCCAACCCCTGCCTGCCATTTCCTTAGACTTGGACCATGGTGAGACTGGGGCCCAGAGATGTGACTTGCCCAAGGTCACACAGTGAGCCTGTTGTTATGGGTATCAAGACTTAGGTCTTCTGCCTCCTAGGCCAACGCCTTCCACCAGCCACATGTTCCCTCCGAGGAAGAGTTGAGGCTTTGAACAAGAAACTTAAGTTCCAGGAAGAAGGGGTTTCCCTCCATTGTCTTGTCTTGACTCAGTTTCCCTGGCACAACTGTCTTTGTACCATCAGTGGATGGTGAAGGCTGGCTAGTGTTTTTTGCTACACGTTTTACATTTGCTAATTCCATCTCAGCTGCTGCACACTGGTCCACTCCGAATAGGCTCACTAAGAAGAGGTGGCAGACTTGAGCTTTCCTTCGGGAGAAAGACGCCTCTGGCTGGAAGTCTGCCATCACCCTCGCACGGTTTATGGACCCAGAGCCACAGCACGCTGGGGTGTTAAAATGCCAGAGCCTGCTCCTGGCAAAACCGCATCACCAGCTGATAAGGGTCAGCTTGTTTCCCATCCTCTGAGATTGCCAACACAGTATTTTCCCATCCTGTGGAATGACGGTTCTGCAAATAGGTTCTGCGATAGAGGGTGCCTTGCTCAGAAAAGTTTGGGAAGTGGTGTGAAACACATTTCCCTCCTGGAAATGCTCCTTGAAAATTGGCATAATAAAGGGACCTGTCATATCACATTTTCCAGTTTATTTGATCACAGAATACAACTTTTTGAAAGTGCAAAATAACTGTTACAGCATGGTTGGTTCCCTCTCTTCTCTCTAGTCCCTGATCAAGTGTCATGTCCTCAAGGAAGACCTACCTGGTCTCCCCGGCTAAAACAGCACCCATATCTCTTTGTATCTTCACCCTCATTTCTATTTCCCCATAGCACTTAACACATGACACAATGTTTGCTTTTGTATCTATTTATATGTTTATCATTTGTCTCCCTCTCTGGAATATGAGGTCCATTGTGGAAAATTTTCTTTTTCACTGCTATACTTCCAGTCTTTGGCACATAGTAGGTGCTAAATATTATAGATGCTATTGAACAAATGAACATTCCTGAAAAAGACTTCAGCGTCATGGAACTTGGTTTCCATGAAGGTCAACCAAAAGGTGATTGGAATAATTTCTTTGTGTCAGACATGAATTTCTTAGCCAACTGGTATAATTTTAACTTGGTTGTGCAAATTAACATGAACTCCGTGAACCGGGAAATTAACACAGGCTGATAAAATTTAGCAAAAGTGAAAGTTGTGATCAAAATTGAAACAGAAACACAGACAACTCCCTAAAATAGCTCCCGCCACCATCAGAAGTAACATCGGGATAAACCTATCTTTCTCCTCTCATTTATCCGGCCCTTACTCTGTGCTGATAACGCGCTAATCCTCAAGCATATTATCTCAATTAATCCTCCCAACCACTTTGTGAGAAAGGGATTATTGTGTCCACTTTGCAGAAAAGGTTCAAAGGGTTTAAGCAAGTTCTGGAAAGAGACAGGATTTATAGATCAATTTGGCAAGAATTGCCATGGTGAAAATACTGAGTTTTCCAACCCATGAACACTTTTCATTTATTTAGATCTTCTTTCATTTCTCTCAGCAATGTTTTGTAGTTGTTAGTATATATATCTAGCACTTCATTTGTTAAATGTAAGTATTTTATTCTTTATTTTATTTTATTGTGAATGGAATCACTTAATTGGGTTGTATGCTGTTATTACATGGAAATATAATTCATTTTTGTATATTCATCTTGTATTCTGTGATCTTTTCTAAATTTGTTTCTTCATTCTAGTAATTTTCTTGTGGATTCCTTGAGGGATTTTGTACATCTCTGAATAAAGGCAGTTTTCCGATTTGTGTTACTTTCTTTTGTTTGTTTGTTTTGTTTTTTGTCTTATTGCACTGGTGAAAACTTCCTGTGCAATGTTAAATAGAAATGAGGAAAGCAGATATCCTTCCCTTGTTCCTGATAGTAACAGTAAAGTGTTCAGTCTTTCAACATTAGGTATGATGATAGTGGTGGCTATTTTGTAGATGACTCTCTCTTCCAAGTCTGTTGGGGGTTTATCAACAATTCTAGTTTTTGAATTTTTGTTCAGTGCTTTTTCTGAGTCCATTGAGATGATTATGGGGAGTTTTTTCCCTTTTGTTCTATTAATGTGGTATATTATATTAATTGATTTTCATATGTTAAACCAACCGTACATTCCTGGGATAAAACTCAATTGGTCATCGTATATAATCCTTTTAATATGCTGCTAGATTCAGTTTGTATTTTGTTGAGGATTTTTGCATCTCCATTCATAAGAAATAGCAGTCTGTATTTTTTTGTAATATCTTTGTCTGGATTTGGTTTCAGGGTAATATTGATGTTATAGATTGAATTAGGAAGTATTCTCTCCTCTTCTATATTTTGTAAGAGTTTGGGAAAGATTGGTATTACTTCTTTACAAATATGATAAAATTTACCAGTGAAGTCATTTGGATTTGATCTTTTCTTTGAAGGAAAAATTTTAATTCATTACTTGTTATAGGTGTATTCTGATTTTCCATTTTTTCTTGAGTCAGTTTGAAAATTTGTGTCTTTCTAGAAACTTGTCCATTTCAACTAAGTTGCCTAATGTGTTAACACAAAGTGTTCATAATGTTCCTTTATAATCCTTTTCATTTAGGTAAAGTCTTTAACAATGGCTGCTCTTTCAGTCTTGATTTGGGATTTTGTGCCTTCTCTCTTTTCTTCCTTGTCAGTCTAGGTAAAGTTTGTCAATTTTGTTGATCTTTTCAAAGAACAAAATTTGGCTTTATTTTCTCTACTTTTTATCTGTTTTCTATTTTATTAATTTTTGCTCTAATTTTTATTTCCTTTTTCTGTCTGGTTTTCATTTGCTCTTAGTTTTTTAGGAACAGAGTTTATGTTATTGATATATTACAAGGCCCCCTTAGTACAGTCCTTATCCCCTTCAAACTTCATACGTATCTCGTATAGGTAGGTAAAGCATTGATTTTCCCTTTGAGAACTTCTAATTTGGGTATATTATACTTTCATTTTCAATAAGTTAAAGATATTTTCTGGGGAAATGGAGAAACGAATTCTCTAACTATTGTTTAATTATCTGTTTTTCTTTTCATTTCTGACCATTTTTGTTTCATGTATTTTGAGGCTGTTTTATAAGGTGTATATATAATTGCTATATTTTCCCAATGTATTTCATCTTATATTACCATGAAATGTCCTTCTTTGTCTCTAGTAATAGTTCTTGTCTTAAAGTCTATTTTTATGATATGAATATAGCCACTCCAGCTCTCTTTTGTTTACTGTTTGCAGGGCATATCTTTTTCATCTTTTATCTTTTAACCTATCTGTGTCTTCGAATCTAAGGTGTGTTTCTTATACAGAGTATGTAGTTAGAGTGTGCTTTTATGTTAAGTCTGACAATCTCTTCCTTTTGATTAAGGTAACTAGACCATTCACTTTTAATGTAATTGTTCATAGGTTGGATTTATATTTGCCATTTTGTAATTTTTCTATATATCGCCTATCCTTTTTTGTTCCTATGTTTCTTTTACACTTCATCATTTTGTATTAAATAAATATTTTTGTGTATCATTTAACGCCTATGTATTTCTTAGTTATTTTCTTATTGGTTGAGCTAGGATTATAATATGCATGTTAACCTGTGTCCTTCAAATTAATACTAACTCAATTTCAGTAAAATATAGAAACTTTACTCCTATATAGCTCCATTCCTTCCTTATCTCCTCTGTGATATATATATGTATGTATGTCTATGTAGAATATATATGTTATAAACATAACAGTATAATGTTAATATTGTTTCATGAAATCTATGTCTTTTTAAAAAGTTAAGAGAATGAGCCAGACATGGTGGCTCACACCTGTAATCCCAGCCCTTTGGGAGGCTGAGGCAGAAGGATTGCTTGAAGCCAGGAGTTCAAGACCAGCCTGAGCAAGAACAAGCCCCATTTCTACAAAAAAATAGAAAAATTAGCCATCCATGGTGTGTGCCTATAGTCCCAGCTACTCAGGAGAATCGCTTGAGCCCAGGAGTTTGAGGTTTCAGTGAGCTATGATGGTGCCACTGCATTCTAGCCTGGGAGACAGAGTGAGACCCTGTCTTAAAAAAAAAAAAAATGTTAAGAGAATGAAACAAAGAAAAAAGAGAGAGAGAGAGAGAGACTCTCTTATATTAACCTACATATTTACCCTTCTGTTAGTTTTCATTGTTCCTGTGGATTCAAATTACCATCTGGCATCAATTCCATTTGGCCAGAAGGAATTTTTATAATAACTTGTAAGGCAGGTCTTTTTGCCATGAATTCTATCAGCTTATCTATTTATTTATTTACCTAGGAATGTCTTTATTTAGCTTTCTGTTTTGAAGGATAGTTTTGGTTAATATAGAATTCCTTGTTGACAAATTTTTTTCTTCGGTACTTTTAATATGTCCTTCTGGTCTCCATTATTTCAGATGAAAAATCAGGAATTAAAGATATTGTACTTTCCTGTATATGCTGAATCATGTTTCTCCTGATGCTTTTAAGATTTTCTCTTTGTCGTTGACTTTCTACAGTTTGTCTATGATGTGACCAGGTGTGGATCTTTTTGTATGTACCTACTAGAGTTTGTTGTGCAAATGGGGATATCCGAATTTATTATTCAGACATAAAAATTTTTTCCCTCAAATGTAGAGCTTTCCGTCATTATTTCTCCAAATATCTCCTCCTCCCCTTTTTCTCTCCTCTCATTCTGGCCCTACCACCGTATGTGTGTTGATATGCTTGATGTTGTCCCACACAGGTCTTCAAGGCTCTATTCGTTTTCCTTCAGTTTTTACCTTTAAGTTCACTGATTCCATCTTTTGCCATCTTGAATGTTCTGTTAAAGACTTCCAGGTGAATTTTTCATTTCAGTGATTATACTTTCAACTCCAGAATTTCCATTTGGTTCTTTTCAATAATTCCTACCTCTTTATTGAGATTATTTATGTATCGATTCAGTGTTGCCATACTTTTCTTTAATTTTTTAAACGTGATTTTTTTTTTTTTTTTTTTAGCTCTTTAAACATATTTAAATAGCTGCTTTGAAGTCTTTGTCTGCTAAATCAAATCCTGGAATCACTCAGAGGAAGTTTCTATTGTTTCCTCCTTTTCTTTAGTGTGGGTCACACTTTCTTTTTTTTTGCATGTATCATTTTTGTTGTTGTGGAAAACTGAACATTCTAGATGATATATCACAGCAACTCTGGATTCTGTATTTTCCCTCTGAAGATTTTTTTTTAATTTGTTGTTTGTTTAGTAACCTTTCTGAGCTAAATTTCTCTCTCCAGTGGTATGCAGCTTCTGATATCTCTGCCCAGATTTTTTTTTTAATTCTTGTTTTTCTCTTTAAGATTGACTTCCTAAGGGTCACTCCTGTGTAGCCTAGTAGTCAGCTCATGATCGGACAGAGATTGTGCTGAAGCACCTAAAGCAAGTGAGGTGTCTGTCCTGTGCTGAAATCTGTGTGTGGGTGAGGGAACCTCTTCAAAGTTTAGGCCATTTCTAAGTCTGCTCCAGCATTTTCCTTTCTGCTAGGCCCTTTTGGGGCTCATATGCACATGTGCTCAGTCTCCACGTCAGCCAGGATTGTGCCCTCTCTGCTCTCTGCTGCTCATATTGGCAGCCTCGGCCAGAAATAAGCTTGCCCCAAGCACGACCTTAATCTCAGACTAGTAGAGCTATTGGCCCCCCTGCTCACCTGCTGCCAAGATAGTCACTTTCACCAATGCTGCTGGACATGGGTGCCTACTGCTCCAAATTGAATAAGTTCTCTTTGATTCCAGCAGTGCAGCTGCCTGTCCTCATGGTCTCCTCCATCCTGGCAGAATCTTTGCACCAACTAAGCTGGGAGAAAGGTAGGGGTTCGGAGCAGCCCTAGGCAAGGACACCACCTTTCCACTGTTCTTACCCAAACTTCAGTAGTTTTTCAAACAGAAATGCCTCTCAGATTGTTGTATACCTTTTGCTGGTTTTCGGAGGATTGAAAGGGTTGTTTTGTCAATTTCGTCCAGCTTTGCAGTTGCTGTTTGGGGAGAATATTTGCTGAACTCCTTATTTGACCATAGCCAGAAGTTTGAAATTTCAGGCTACAATTTTAAACCCAGGGTTACTGATCTCAAGCATGTGTTCTTTCTACTATACCCTGTTGCCTCCCTTAAGTTGGTTTAGCATCTAATGATTTACCAATTCTTTTTCACAGATATTACTTTATTTAATACCCAGGAAAACTCTGTAAAAATTTTGGATTTAATAATAATAATCTTTTATTATCGCAGTCTTAAAGCTGAGGCAATTGAAGTATGAGAGACACTGAAGATAAACATTTACAAAGGAGAAAAGTTGGGTTCAGAGTGGATGTTAACCAAGGATGGACAAGGACTGTGCCAGAATGAGAACTCTGGGTCTTCTGTTTCCCAACCGGGTGTATTTGCACATCACTGAGCTGCTTTCTTTTGGGAGAGGATTGGGGTTAAGAGTACCCCGCCTCACTCCTCCAGCCCACTTCCTTCGTGGCCTTACTGGTGTGAGGAAAAACCACAGGTCAAAGGGCATTAGATGGTTGCAGCTCCCTGCCCCTAGAGGGTGCTGCTCTTTCCGAAACATGAACACAGGTTGCCTAGAAAGGTTATTTAAATGTTGAAGCATTTTGGATTATGGTGATTGCATACATTCATTCAATCTAATTTTAGCAGGATTAATCTGTCTTTAATAGATGGCTATTAATAATTTCTACTATTATGTTTAATAATACAGTTCTGTTTAAAATGTCCATTTGCATTGCTTTTTCTCAGGGACTTTAACCTCGACTCCTGCGTTGTAGTTTGTAGCAGCTGATTAAGGCTTCCATGAGTGGAGATTTCATCAGGCAAGTTTTAGAAAAATAAAGATCAGTTTCCAATGAAAGGAGATGACAAAAAAATTACAGTATTAAAATAAGTCAATATCTGTGCATCATAGTTACAAAATGAAAAATAAAAATCCTTCTACGGTGCTCTGAAATTCCTCCTGCCTCGCAAACATAGGCTTTCTGATCCTTCTGGGCCAGATCTCCGTGTTTTGCTGCAGCTTCCCTTGACTGGGAAGCCTACTCTTTTTGTTTAAATACGAATGTCAAGTTCAAAATGGAAAATGGGGTGGACACTTTTTGGTTGTCCCTCTAGACTCTTTACCCTTCTCCACCTTACTCTGTGCCCAAAAGATTGACCTCTAAGGACAGTAACAACCAGCTCCCCTGCCCTTCAGCTTATGGTTGTTTTGCCCAAGGGGAGGTACCACTAGGAAAACAGCGCAAGAGCAGAGAGAGGTCAGGTATTTGTTCTCCCAGCTCTCCCCTGCTAGCTGTGGTTTGGCGGTCCTCTGTGCCTCCACCTAAGACGTGGTTCCTGCTGGTGACCTTCTGCTATAGCTACAGGTCTCATTGGGTCCAGGTAAGGGCTCTTTCCCTTTGCCCCTCCAAGCCTAGGGGTGGAAACGGCTTCACCAACCTCTGTTGCTTTCTCTTAACTCCACTCTCAGGCCTGGAAATAAACACCTGATGAATTGCATGCCTTTTATCCTGTGTTTGGGTGCTGGGACCTGCTGGGACTCTGACACATGCAGAAGGCCAGCCTTGGTAAGGAAAAGAGGGCCAATTAGGGAGTCCTGAAATTTTCACTTTGGTCCTAGCTCAGGTACTATTTTGCCACGTGACCCCGAGTGAATCCTTTTTACTCTCTGCCTTTCAAATGCCTCATCTGTAAAAAGAGTGGTTGGACAAAATCAGAGTTTTTCACTCATGTACCTCCAAAACAATCCTGAAAAACTACATAATCACACATTTTGTAAATTTTTCATTATGGTTTTAAATAGTCACAAAGGACATAATGTCTTGCATATTATAAATATTAACATTTAAAAATAAAACTATTATATCACTCCTTTAAACATAGCCAATGGAATTTGAATATCATAGTGATTTTATACCCATCACCATCCATCTAAAAAATAGATGAACAAACTCTCCTTTAACAGTTAGAAATTTTATAATGCTCCTCTCTCTCCTTTAAATCATTTTTTCCATTCCACTTCCCCCACAGAATTTTATAGGAATGTAATATATTTTTCTGCTGGTAAGTCTCATATGGATCATCTTGGCATTGTATCTATCAAAAATATGTTTATAGATGGAAATTTTAAAATTTTTATATTTCCTGGGATCATAAAGCCCTAAGGGTTAAGCATTTTTCTGGATTGAGCCATCAACACAATTAGTTTTGGGATACAATTGATCAAAATTTTAATTATTAAACAGAAAAAGTAAAATGAATGGGAATTCATCTCTTCCTGAGAGGGATGGGGTAGGGGCCGTGGTGTCTCGATTAAAGGAACCTCTGCTCCCCAGCAATTGGAACCAGCCCTCTTCGGTGCCCTCTCCCCCTGCCCCCAACTCAGGTGTTTTCCTCTCCAGGCAAGGCCTCACAGTAAACTTTGGGATGGGAAAGGGACACACCTTTACCGTGTCAAATGGGAGAAGGAAGCTGAGAAAGGGAAGGTGAGAAAGGAAATCCAGGTTCATGCCTTCACATGGGAGTTTTTGGGCAGGTCAGTTTTAGGAAATCATACATGTGGAAGTTGACATTCTAGAAATGGATTATCTTAACACTCTCTGTGCCAACTGCCCCTTGCAAATTGTATCCCCAGTGGAAGTGTCCCCTAATTTGAAGGCCACTGGGCTTGGTGGTGTCTGAAGGGCCCACCTGAATGGGAGGCTCCACAGAGTCCCATGTAAGAGGACCAGTTCCAGAGTCAGACCAATGCACTGTGTGACTTGGACAACTTCCTTCAATGCAGACTCATGCCTCACCTGTAAAATGAGGATGTGTACAGCTCTGCCTCATGAGAATTAACTGAGACAACATGTATAAAGCACCCAGTATATGTCAAATGCTCAAAAAGGATTCAAAGGATTCTAAACATTCCTTCCAACTCTGACATACTCTGTGAAGGGGCCCAAGGACCCCAGAATCACCTGTTTTCCTCCATCAAGTCCCGATTTTAAGGCAATGGGCTGCCATTGTAAATGTCTCGATGTCCCTGTAATGGAAGCAGAGTGTTCCAGGCTCTTCGGCTCATCTTTAGTGTTTTTGTTTTTGGTAAATTCTACTGTCTACTGAGGCTTTTTCTGATTTTTCAAAGGAAAAAACAAAGCATCGGTCAATATTTATCCCCAGGGCTTGACCTTTACCACCTCAGGGGGATTGAGTGACACTTGTGGGGGAAGAAATGGGCCACAGATTTGTAGGTTTGGGGACCAGTTTGGCTGTCTTAATGGGGCTCCCCCATTTCTCAGAGAAAGAATTATAATCAGGCTCTATGCAGGGTGTGTGAGCCCAGAAAATGACAGCTTCTGCTTTCTAGGAATGGGAATAAAGTAGATATTCACTTGTACTCTCCTGGAAAAACTGAGGTTGCCTAGGGGCCAATTTTGAATCAGGCAATCCAATATTTGAGCTTTCTGCTAGAGAAACAAAATGAGACATTGATATGCTAAGAAGTTGCTAACTGAGTCAGTTTTGCTGGCGGCCTGCTCTGATGTGACTTTTGTGCTACCATTATTGCTCAGACACCAGGCCTGGACAATGACTACCCCGCTGACTCTCACTTTGCCACCAGAATGTGGGCCTCCCTGGCACATTGGCAGGCTTGGTTCTGAATTCTGTTTCATTTCCTACTGACACGGAGAAATGCTGCTATTTTCTTCCTATGAAGAACTTGTGCATACTGCCCCTTGTTTGGTTTCCTTCTTTCCCATCTCTCGGGGCACAATTTTAATTTGTGGAAACTTGGACAGCTTTATTGAAATGATTTTTTATTTTGAAATTTAATTCTTCAATTAAATTTCATTTTTTTTGACGTTTTTTGAGAAGAAAGAAAATTGGTGATAGATTGAATGCATTAGTGGTCCCAATTTTTTATCCCTATCTGTATCCATGCCTTGTACCATGTAACTGTGCAGTAATCCTTCCAGTCTGACTCTGGGTCCAGCTATGTGACTAGTTTTGGCCAATGGGATGGTAGCACATGTGATTTAAACAGAGGCTCAAAATGTGCTTGCACAATTAAGCTTGTCTGCTTTCGTTCCTCTGCCATTGCATGTGCCTGGGCTAGCATGCTGGAAGATGACAGATCCAAGTGGCCCCACTCTTCCCAGCCAACCCACATCAGCTAAGAGCCAGCCAACTCCAGACACGTAAGAAAGCCCTACTAAGACTAGAATAACCTTTCAAGTGATCTGCAGACTCATGAACCAGATTCATGCTTATTCTTTGAAGCCACTGAATTTTGGGTTTTGTTGTTTTTGTTGTTGTTGTTAAATGGCATTATTGTGGTAATAGATAGTGGCTAGAATAAGTGCAGTGGCAGACCTGCCCTTCAGGAGCAGAATTCAAGGGAGCACTGAGCTCACAGGCAACACCTCCCACAGACTCTGGAAATGGTGATAATTAGAGGAAGGAGGGAACCTCACTAAGGAGACTCAAGTACTTATACCATGTAGGTGGGAGACCACATCAGCACGATTCAGCAGAGCAAAGTAAATACAAGTAAAAGCTCTTGATTCAGACTCCTGGGGCCAAAACTCAGAGCCATTTATGTGCTCTGTGTCCTTGGGCAAGTTATTTTACCTCTTTGTGTCTCACTTGTAAAACAGACAAGATAAGAAATAACACCTACGTCATAAAGTTGTTAGGAGAATTAATGGTTTTAAAATTTTTTAAATTTATTGTTAAGATTGATGAATATTATATATATATGGCATATAACATATTTTAAAATATGTTATATTTAAAATATGTTTAGCCTTGTGGAATGGCTAAATCAAGTTAATTAATATATGCATTACCTCACATGCTTATCATATTTTTGTGGTGAGAACACTTAAAATCTACTCTTTTAGTGATTTTCTTACCACATTTTATCCACTCATTCATTCATTGATGGACAGTTAGGTTGATTCTATATCTTGGTCATTATGAATAGTGCTGCAATGAACACGCTGGTGCAGTATCTCTTTGACATACTGATTTCATTTCCTTTGGATATATACCCAGTAGTGGGATTGCTGGTTCACATGGTAGCCCTATTTTTAATATTTTGAGGAACCTCCATACTGTATTCTATAATGGCTGTACTAATTTACGTTCCTACCAACAGTGTATCAGGGTTCCCTCTTCTCTACAACTTGTTATCTTTCACCTTTTTGATAATAGCCATTCTAACAGGTGTGAAGTGCTATCTCATTTTAATTTGCATTTCCCTTATGATTAATGATATTGAGAATTTTTTCATTTACCTGTTCCCCATTTGTATGTCTTCTTTTGAGAAAGGTCTATTCAGGTCCTTTGCCCATTTTTGAATCAGGTTAATTGTTTTCTTGCTATTGAGTTGTTTGAGTTCCTTAAATATTTTGGGTATTAACCCCTCATTAGACGTATGGTTTATAAATATTTTCTCCCGTTCTGTAGGTTGTCTCTTCACTCTGATGATTGTTTTCTTTGCTGTGCAGGAACTTTTTAGTTTGATGTAATCCAATTTGTCTATTTTTGCTGTCGTTGCCCATGCTTTTGGGTTCATATCCAAAAACATTACTGCCTACGCTAATGTCATGAAGTTTTTCCCCTATGTTTTCTTCTAGTAGTTTTACAGTTTCAGCTCTATCTTTAAGTGATTAATCCATTTTGAGCTGATTTTTGTGTATGGTGTAAGATAATGGCATAATTTCATACTTCTGTGTGTGGATATCCAATCCCAACACCATTTATTGAAGATACTGTCCTTTCCCCATTGTGTGTTCTTGGCATCTTTGTCAAATATCAGTTGATCTTAATGCGCTTAGAATAGCTCAGTGCAAGCCCTCGATAAGTATTTGTTAAATAAATAAATAAAGCGTGACCTCATTTCCACCCATAGGCTGGCAAGGTCTGGGGGACGTCTGGATTACATTTGTCTTTTGGTAGTAAGGATACATTTGCATCATGGAAGGGCTGTTTCTCATTTCACATAGTCAAACTTCTGAAGAACTGAATGCATACTCAAGAGCTCTCAAAAATCTGGCGAAAGAAATGTTTTCCTTTTGAAAATTCACGCTATCATGCGAATTTTCTGGGCTCAGTTAATTCATCTTACCAGGTTTGGGGGAAGTGCTCAATGTGAGATTTCAGGAAGGGCAGGAGGAATGATGCTATCTGTGGTTTAAGGGGCAGGGAAAGGTACACCGCATTTCAGAAAGATTTCCATTCCAAATTATTGAAGTAACAATTTTAATGCATAGAGAAGTAATCCTCAACTACTTGAAAATCTCAGCTGAGAATACTTCTTTCTCTGAAGAGTCTTCGGAACCATGACTTTACTGCATTGCTTTTCAAAGTAATAGATACAGGTCAAAACCTCATGGTCCTACTACAGTAGGGAAGGCACAAGGAGGGTGTGTGTTTGTGTGTTTGTGTGTGTGCGTGTGTGTACACCTGCATATGTGTGCAGAGGGGTCTATTCTCCTGAATAGGAGTCTCTGGTATCCAGGGAGAAAAATGAGATTGTGTGGTTTGGACAACAGCTTCACCTCATTCGCTTGCCGAGTTCTCTGACCACCTGTTTTCTCCCTCCATCCCTTCGCTCCTTCTCCACAATAGATAAAAGTTCTTAACCAGAGCCTTTCAGGAACACATAGAAGTTAGAGAGATTTGAATGGTGTAAAACCAGAGGAACAAAGCCATCCCCATCCACCCGAACAATGGAAAGCGATGGCCCTTGTCTAGAATTTAATTAGTCTTTATAAGCAATAACATCAAAGCTCTAACAGGAGCTCTGCATTGCTAAGAAATTTACTGTTGGCAGGAAACCTGGGCAAGACTCTTTTGGCATAGGAGTCAATGAAAGGTCAGTGGAAACTTCCTGCAGGTGACACTATTGAAGAGTGAGAATGATCTGGAGACGTCACAGTGATGTTAGAAACTTGGGGTTCACTTCTATCATGGACCATGGAAAGGTCATATTTTCTGAACAGCTTAAAAATGGGACCTTCTTCCATTCTTTATGGCTGTGTTAAAAAACTACCCCAAACATAGTGGCTTTAAATAACAACAATTTTATTTTGTGTCTGAATTCTGTGGTCAGGAATTTGGAAGGGGCACGGAGGAGATGGCTTGTATGTCTGGGACCAGCAGGGGAGACTCAAGCGCTGGGAGGTGAGTCAAAAGCTGGGATCTGGAATGATCTGTAAGCTCTTCACTCACATGTCTGATGCCTGAGCAGGGAGGACCCAAAGACTGTGAATTAGTTATCTATTAATAATAAGTAACAAATTATCACAAACTTGATGGTTTAGAACAGGGGTGGGGAACCTGTGGCCTTCTAGGTCCTTAAGTGCAACCTTTTG
>RJWJ010009065.1:0-51240 GCA_004363605.1 Indri indri | reverse complement strand
TTATGTCAAGCTTTGGTAGCAGGATAATGTACTCACCGAAATGAGTTGGGCAGTACTATTTTATGAATGAATCTATATATGATTAATATAACTTTTTTTTTTTATTGTTTGTTGTTTATAGGAGTACAGATGTTTAGGTTACATATGTTGCCCTTGCCCCCCCTTCCCCCCAAGTCCCAGTCCCAAGCGTGTCCATCTCTCGGAGGGTGCGCATTGCACCCTTTGTGTATGCATATATCCGTCCCCTCCTCCCCCTCGCCCCTCCCCCTCCCTCCCTACCCGACATCCAATAGATGTTATTCTTGTATGTACACTTATGTGTTGTTCAGTTACTACCAATTTGATGGTGAGTACATGTGGTGCTTGTAACTTCTTTAAAAGTTTAATAGAATTCACCAGAGAAACCATCTGGGCCTTGAGTTTTTGTTTTGTTTCCCATCCTCTCCTTCGTATGAAGGGGATTTTGGTTTGTTTTTTTTTTGGTTTTTTTAAACCAACAAAATCCATTTCTCTGATACTTATAGAGACATTTGGATTTTCTACTTCAGCTTGCCTCAGTTTGGTAACATGAATCTTTTGGCCATTTCATCTGAGTTGTCGAATGATAGGCACAGTTGTTTATAATATTCCCTTATTGTCTTTTTTAATAACTGTAGGATCTATAATAATGTATTCTTTCCTGATATTCGTAATTTGTGTCTTTTTTGACTAACCAGTGATTTATTCATTTTTCTGATCTTTCAAAGAATCAGCATTTGGTTTTAATTTTTGATTGCTATTTTATTGATTTCTATCATTTCCTTTTTCCTACTTCTCTTGAGTTTACTTTGCTTCTCTTTTTTCAGACTTCTTAAGGTAGAGGTCTAGGTCAATGATAATTTTATACCTTTTTTCTTTTCTAATGTAAGTATTTTAGAGATATAAATTCTCCTTTGGGTGCTGCTTTAGCTGTATTTCACAAGTTATGATATGTTGTATTTTCATTAACTTCCCTTGTGATTCCTCCTTTAAGTTATTTACAAGTGCATTGACTCAACTATCTGCTAATTCTTTTGTAACTTACTGTATTGATTTATAATTCCATCTTAACCAGAGAACATAACTCTCTGTAAGATTTCAGTATTTTGTAATTTGCTGAGACTCATTTTATAGCCAGCCATATGATCCTGGCAAAAGTTCAATGTGTAGCTGAGTACAGTGTGCAGTCTGCAGTTGCCGGACCCAGTGTTCTGTAAGAGTAAAACAGATTGAGATGCTAGAGAGTATTGTTCAGATTTTCTGTGTCCTTATTCATTTTTTTAAACCATCCTATGAAGTACGGGGGAAAGAGTTAAAAATATCCAACTAAATTTGTGAATTCTTAATTCTGTCAATTTTTAGATGATTTATTTTAAAGCATCATTGCTAGATTAATACCCTTTTATGACTTGAGTCTTTCTGAAGAATTGACCCTTTACCTTAAGAGATGTCCCTCTATCTCCAATATATTTTGTCTTGATGTCTGCTTTATGTAATGTTATTTTAGTCATTTCAGTTCTTTTATGCTTACTGCTTGTATGGTATACCTTTTTCAACTTCTATTTGAACGAATGTTTTTATATTTATAATGTGTTTCTTGTGGACAGCATATAATTGCATCTCTCTTTTCATCCAGTCTCAATTTCTGCCTTTTGTCATGTTTAGTCTACTTACATTTATGAAATTAATATAACTGGATTTAGTTACCCTTTGTTATTAAATTTCTGTCATCCCATTTGTATTTTATTCCTCTGTTCTTCCTTTCCTGTTTTCCTTTGAGTTTACTGTGTTTTTATATAATTTCATTTTAATTTATCTATTAGCTTTATAGCTATAAATCAGCATTTAGGGTTTTTCTAAGTATTACAATATACATCCTTAAATGTTTCAGTCTTCCTGTACCACTTCACATGAAATGTAAGAACCTTATAACTCTGTAAATTCCACGTACTAACCCTCTCCTCATCATGCAATAGTTTCTCTATGTATTACATCTTCATGTCATAAACCCAATTATATAATAATTTTTGCTTTAAACGGTCATATTTTAATCGATGAAAGCAGTCTTTTATAAATACCCACATATTTACCATATCCTTTGTTCTTCATATCCTTTGTTCCTGAAGATTCATGTTCCAACCTGACATCATTCCCCTCAGCGTGAAGAACATTCTTTAGCATTTCTTGTAGTGCAGCTCTGCTTACAATTCTCTATTTTTGGTTATCTGAAAATGTCTTTATTTTACCTTCATTTTTGATGTTATCACTGGATATAAGATACTGGATTAACAGTGTTTTGCTTTTGAGCCCTTCAAAGATGTCATTCTATTGTCCTCTGGCCTTGTTTCTGGTAAGGGGTCAGACATCATTTGTGCAAATGTGTCATTTTTCTCCAGCTGCTTTCATAATTTAATTATATTTGGTTTTCTGCAGCTTGACTATGATGTGCCTATGTAAGGCTCTGTATTCTTTGGGGTCTTCTAGGCTTCTTTTACAAGATTCGGGAAATTAGGGGCCATTATTTTTTCTGCTTACATTTTCTTAGACTTAAATTACATATATGTTAGACTACTTTGTATTGTCCCACGAGTTTCAGGTCTCTCAAGTTCTGTTAGTTTTTTTGTTTCTCTCTCTCTGTTCTTCAGATTGGATAATTTCTGTTAATCTGTCTTGAAGTTTATTGATTTCTTCTGCCAATTCCAATTTAAGATATTTCAGTGTATTTTTTACTTCACGTATTTTAAGTTCTAGAAAATAGTTTGATTTTTATAGTTTTTCTCCACTAAGATATGCTATCTGTTCATTTAATCTGAATATATATTACTTTATGTCCTTTAATGTGGTTACGAGAGTTCCTTTAAAACCTTTTTTGCTAACTTCAACATCTGCCCCATCTCACAATCAGTTTCCATTGATAATTTTTTTTTTTCTCTTTACCAAGGGTCAAATTTTCTTCTTTACTATATGTAGGAATTTCCTTTAAAACCTTTTTTGCTAACTTCAACATCTGCCCCATCTCACAATCAGTTTCCATTGATAATTTTTTTTTTTCTCTTTACCAAGGGTCAAATTTTCTTCTTTACTATATGTAGGAATTTTGGTTTGTATTCTGGGCATCATGATAGATGTGTTGTAGAGACGCTGGAATCTTTTCTCCTACTTCAGAGAGTACTGCTTTTTGCTTTGTTTTAGCAGGAAGTTAATCTGGCTGAACTTAAATCCCAAATCTGCCACCCTGTGATGGACAACAACTGAAATAAGTTCTTTTAGCCTTAAAAGAACAAGGGCTGCTCTGAGTCTGCCCCAAGCATGTGCAGTCAGAGGTCAACCAGAGATCCGGGCAGACTTCATGTGCAAAATTTACTGCCCCCTCTTTGCACTGATGACACCTTTTCTCCATCCTAAGATGTTCTCCTCTCCCTTCATTTTTCAGCTGCTTAGGTAGCTCCAAATTCTACCATCTGGTTTCTCAAGCCAGTAAACCTTCTGATTTCAATTCGAGTCCCCAACGCCAAGCACTGGATGGTGACTGCCATCAGACCAAGACCCAGGCAAACAAATAAGGTGCCATTCTCTCTTTCAGGTTCTGACTTCCCTTCCAGTTTCTGCCTGCTTTTGGCCAATTTCTACGGATAGTGGTTTTTATGTTTTATCAAAAATTTGTAATAGTTAACTATAGGATTGTTCTAATATAGGCTACTCAGACATAATACTGTCTTAATTTGTTTGCATGCCTGAGTTTTTCAATATACTTCAAAAACCTTAGAGAGACTTTTATGCCTGGATCCTCAGTACCTCCTTCATTTCCTTTTGGTTTTCAGATTGTTCCTCTTTTTGACCTACTCTTTTTTCTTAAGGCACTTTCTGCTGTATTTTTTTGTTCTTGTAATGCTTGTAGCGTAGGTTTCATTTCTAATTCTTTCCCAAGTCCCGTCACCTTATTTCAAAATTCATGTAATTGAGATTTATGTTGTTGTTTTCTGTCTTGTATCATTTTACTATAACATATCTTATTGAAATGGCAGGTTTCAGTTTACATCCGTATCAAGGGCATATATTTCTGAAATGCTTTCATTGTCTATGTCTATCATCTATAAAATAGCATATAGAGGTAATGTATCTTAACCATTACACTACACTATCTCACAATATCTGTGCTTGTATCTGTAAATATACTATAGTTTCCATGGCATAGTAGTTAAGAGTTGGGATTCTTAAGCCAGGCTGCCCAGGATCAAATCTTGGATCTACCCATTACTAGCTACCAGATTCTTGGGCAAGTTACTTCCCTGTGTCTCCATTTACTGTGAAAAAGCAAATGAATAAGTACATGAAAGACACTCAGAATAAAGCCCGGCACATATGTATACAGTATACTTATGTATATAGTACTAACCTTTTTAAAATTTGGATAAATGGCATTATCTGAATTATCATTCTGCAACTTGCTTTTTTTCACTCAACATTCTGGTTTCAAAAAATGATCCACGTTGCATAGCAGATCTAATGCATTTGTTTTACACTACTACACACTATTCCATTGTCTAAATGGTCAATCTCAATGTACTTATCCATTCTCCTATTGATGGCCATTTAGTTTTTTTCCTGTGTTGTGATGTGTATGTCTTATACATGTCTTCATGTGCACGTGTGCAAGAGTTTCTCTAGAGCGCATGTGTAGAAATGGAACTGCTGGAGCCCTGGGAGTACACACCTTCAATTTTACTTGATAATACCAAAATGCTCTCCAAACGGATTTTGTCCCACAAGCAACGTATGAGGTCTTCTTTTTCTCCAAATCCCCACTGACACTTGGTATTATTAATATCAGACATTAAAAATAAGTTAATCTATTCCATCAACAATAAGTGATTAAAAAGTCCTCTTACGCATAATCGAGTATTTGTTAAGGACAATACTCTTAACTCTCCTAATGAAGAAAAATATACTAAATTGCAAAACAGGAAGTTTAAAGCATAGATTTAGAGGTAGCAAGGACTAGTAATGAAATTTGTATCTAATGAAGAAAAATATACTAAATTGCAAAACAGGAAGTTTAAAGCATAGATTTAGAGGATCCAAGGAGTAGTAATAAAATTTGTGTCTATTACAAGAAACACAAACCATAAAAAAAATCAGGTTGTTGAAAAAGAAAACACTTACCTCAAACTCTCTAAGCAGTTTAGAAATAAACAAACCCTCTGGAAACTTAGATACAACCTAATAAATAGAAAGTAAAATACAATATAGACATAATGGGAATGCTGGGCAACAAAATATCAAAATAAGATAGTATAAACTTAAATAGTAACAAATGCAAAAATCATTATTGAATCAATAATAGTCACATTTTTAAAAAATCAGTTTCCAGTTTTAAAAAATATTATAGCAAAAAAGTGATTTACAGTATTTCCAGAGTTGAGAAATTATTACATGATACTGTAATCCCACAACTCTTCAACAAATTCCTATACTTCTTTAACTCAGCTAACATATTTAACTTCAGCTCACATAAAATTAATATTCTACAGCATAATTTCAAGCATTTTAATTGTAGAAAAGCAATGAACATTATAGAAAACCTTGGAAAATACAGTTAAGCAGAGAAAAATACATAAATAGCTTTATTGTATATATGCATATAAAATACCTACATTTAACATAAAAATAAGGTCAATATTTCTATAACCAGTTTTTAAAGATCATACCATAGATGTCTTTTCATGTCAGTAAATACAGATCAACATTTTTACTGGCTACAGATTTTTCAAAATAATCAATATGCCCAAGTTTACCTGATCTTTCATTTTCTTATTTTCATCACAAATATTACAATAATTATCCTCATGCTTGAGTTCTGCAGACTTGTCCAGTGATTTACTACGATAAATTTCTAGTAGACTTCCTCTATCCCAATAAGACATAAAAAGCTTTGTTTTCCTACATTTTTCCAGATATATTTTATACAAAGTTCTAATTCGAGCTTCAGAAAAACATAAAGCAAAAGTTATTTCAAAGTCCTGTGACTCAGAGACAGCCATTGCTGCATTCGAAAAACATCCTTTCAGAAGCCTCTTTATGCATGCATATACTGACCATTATTCAGGGTTTTCTATGAAAGGACAACACTAAATGTGCTATACAAGAAAACCTGTTTTTAAAGTCCAACAATATGTCAAAGAGATACTTCCATGTAAACTAACAGAGATATAACTAAACTTTCTTATAAGCTACATATTACCTAGTTTGGATGGATAATTTAACCAATCCTTTATCAATGAATGCTTAATGTTCTCTAATTTTCCAGTATCATAAAAAAGTCATATTGAGCATCCTTTGACAAATAATTGTTGAGCACTTGCTAAAGTGTACAAACAAAAAAACAGCGCCTGAATGCATCAGGGTTTTTGGCATTTCTCCCAGTAGAATCATGACGGTTGAAAAGGAGTAACATTAGTACGAGTTGTAATGGCACCCCAGTTACTCAAATCAAGATTAGCGGCTCCCACCAAAAACTTAAGTATACATATCCTTTGGCCCAATATATAACAACCAAAGAGCTTTCACATATTAATAAAACAAAATAAATGAGGCCAAGGACATGAACAGCCAATTCACATAAAAAATATAAATGACTCCTAAGCATATGAAAAGGTGCTCTATGTAAAAATCAAGAGAAATAAATTAAAACAACATGACTGGACAGTAACATTAACCTGTTCAAACCTTCAGAGGGCAATTGTGTAATATTTATAATCAAAACATAAAATATTTAATACCTTTCCTGGCAATTCCACTTCCAGACAAACGTTCATGGACATTTAACTGCAGCCTTTTTTTTTCAGTAGTCAAGAGTAAAAACAACCCAAATTTTAATCAATCATGGATCTCATAAATGAAACATGGTACATCAACATAATGGGATACCACATATTGTTTGGAATATTTGATGTACATGTATATAAAATTGGAAAGATTTTGAACTGTTTGTCAACAGTGATTTATTGGGGTGTGAGGAAGAAGGAAGGGAAGAGAATATTTATGGAAAAACTTGTTTTCTAAATAATTTTACATTAAAAATTTTTAAGAGTGTGTATTTGTTTTTTTTCTGATTTTAACAGAATGCCACTTCCTTTGCAGAATATCAAAAAAGATTAATACAAATATAAAATTAGTAAGCACTCGCAAACAAATTAAACTCAACCACAAATGATATCTAAATTTGTAATCAAATATTCTTGTGTCCCAGAAACAGAAATACTTACAAATTTTATCTTATGCTTTAGTTCAGGACTGATAGTTCCTCCAGGTCCAATTTGTGCAATAACTGATTTGAATGTATTCTCCAACTATGAAAAAAGAAAAGAGTCAAGTCACGAGTACTCAATGTTTATTAAAGGCATACTTAGTGAATGCCTAGTGTAGGGAAGAGAGGGGCTGTGGAAGGTCCCTGGGGGGTAGGAATGAATGTGAGTGTGGGCATGGGCAGGATGACTGGCCCAAAAGGGCAGCGAGAAAAACCTCTTCTGTTGTCCAGAAAGGCTCTGTGAACGGGGGTCACAAGGCAGAGAGAGTTGCCATCTGATAGGTTCAGTATTCTCTAGTTCAGAGGCAAAGCCCACTCCTAAAAGTAGAAGGAAAGAGGAGGGAGGTCACATATGAGAAAAGAGAAAAAGGAGAAAAATAAGTTGAAGAAATAATGGATGATAATCTAAAGTTGGCAGGAAGTTAAGACGGAAGGGGCCTGAGTTAAGATAGCAGGAATCTGAGGGTTTTTGTAGAGAGAAGGCAAAGGCACAGAGAGGCCCCAGTAAAGTAAAAAGTGGACCTTGGGAATAGCTAAGAAATAAGCTGGAAGCACAGGAGGTTGTGACTAGAAAACAGCAGGAAGCACATCCACAGGGAAGGTCCAGGGAATAGCCACAGCAGTGGAGAACTAAACTGGAATGAAAGATCATGGAGTTATGTTCACTCAAAACCCTAAAGTTGATAACTATATAAAAATTAGAAAAGTCACAGAAATATAAAGAAAAATATAAATTACCTAAAAGCTTATCACCCAAACCCAATCACTATTAGTATTTTTTTCCTTCTAAACTTTTCCTTTTGGTCTTTCATCTTGCTGTCACTTGGCCTGTCATTATTTACAAACCGTGCAACTTTTTAGGTCTCAGTTCCATCTGAAAATGAAGATAATTTCAGTCTCTCATGAGGCTGATGTGATGTGAAACTCAGTGAGGTGAGGCACAACGAATGCACATCGTGGTGCCAGCACATACATGAGCTCAGTATGACCCCTGCCTGCCCCTCTGGCAAGCAGCGCTCAACCTGGCAGGATTCCCTCAGGCAATTCACTACTCTTCTCTTACATCCAGTATCACTGGCACCACATGCAGCAGAAATCCCTCAAAGGTTTGGCAGGTGAATGGCTCCCTATCTGGCTTTTAAGGTTAAGTATTTCCCTATTTTCACATTTTCCTGGGCATTTCCATGTGGATCTGGGAAGAAGACTGATATCTATGATTACACATTCATTCATTTACATATTGTCTACGTTGCCTTTTGCACTATTAGGCAGAGTTGAGTAGTTACGACAGAGACCATTTGGCCTACAAAGCCTCGAATACTTACTAATATTTACTATGTGGCCTGTTAGAGAAAATATTTGCCAATCATGGGTTTAAGGTATCAAAATGATGGGCTCTTAGCTAGGAACAGAATGCTTCTCAAAAAAAGAAAACAATTTTTTTGCCTCAAACTAAATGATTAAATTAAGCTTACATTGAATGGGGTGTAAAGGAGATTTTTGAAAGTCCAAGTAAAGTGGGGGTATCTGTAACTACAGAGAACAGAAGCTATAATGCAGGGGAAAAAAGATTGGGAGGTAATCAGTGACTGACAAGGAAGCAAGAGGGGACACTGATTTCAACAATGATTTTAGTCTCAGATGCCTGTATACTAAATATGAAGGGGCAATAGATCATGTGAACGCAATAGAACAAATCTGAAAATAAAGATGGGAAGCAGCTAAATATGCCATATTCAGATAGGAGCCTACAGTACTGGAGAAGAGAAAGAGCTTTTAATCAAAAAGATGTACTTCTCCGAAAAATGGACAAAGATATGGACAATTTATAAAAAGGAATGCTAGCCAATAAAAGCCTAAAGTTCAACCCCAAATATACATTAACAGTCAGATAGGTATTTGCCTGTCAAATTATAAAATCATTTAAAAAATAATATCCATTTATTCATTCAACAAATATGTACTGCATACATACTACACGCTGCACACTGTACTAGTGCTGGATTTATGGAAAGCTACGAAACCTAGATAGGGTCCCTGCCCTCACGGAACCGGCAATCCAGTGTGAAGGGACAGACCTGAAACAATCATAAATATGCAATTACAATTATGGTAAGTATAATGAAAAAACCCTGAATCCACACGATCTCACTTCTACAAGGAGCATACAAAAAGTCAAATTCATAGAAACAGAGAGTAAGATGGTAGTTACCAGATGCTAGGGTATGGGGGGATTGGGAAGATATTTGCCAAAGGACATAAAATTCCAGTTAGGAGGAGTAAGTTCAAGAGATCTATTGTATATCATGGTGACTGCAGTTAACATTTCGTATACTCGAAAATTGCTAAGAGCAAATTTTAAGTGTTCTCATCATAAAAAATGACAAGTATGTAAGGTAATACCTATAAATAGCTTGAGTTAACCATTCCACAAGGTATGCATATATGAAGACATCAAGCTGTACACCATAAATATGTATAATTTTTACTTGAAAAATTAATAAATTAATTTTTTGAAACCCCCCAGAGTGTCTTGAAAGGATACTATGCCTGCAGATATTAGAAGAGCAATGGTGAAGTTGGCAGAAGGTGGGAAGGGTTCTCTGAACAAGTGTCCATTTATACCAAGTATCAATAAAGGTACAAGGAAAGCACACACTCACATCCCTCTTATGGAGGACCACATACATGATAAGCGTAGAAATGAGCATACCTTTTGATCCAAGTCACATCTTAGATGAATATACTACACACCTTTTGGCCATATGGGAAAACATTAATACACTTCTTGTGAAAAACAAAATCATAAAATTGGCACAGAAACCTGCAGGAGCAATGCTTTCAGCTGTTTAAATATTGCTAGATATTTGCTAGGTATCTGCTATAGTCTGAACGTTTGTTCACGCCCTCACGGATGGGATTAGTCCCCTTATAAAAGAGTTCTGAGACAGAGTCCCTTCCCCCTTCCACCGTGTGAGGACACAGCAAGAAGACTTCGATCTATGAATGTGATAAAAGGCTCTCACTGGACACCGAATCTGCCAGGGTCATGAACTTGGACTTCCTAGCCTCTAAGAGCTGTGAGAAATAAATGTTTGTTGTTTATAAGCCACCCAGTTTGTGGTATTTCTGTTATAGCAGCCAGAACAGACTAAGACCCTATAAAAATAGGATTATGTTGGGTCGACATTTGACTAAAAGCTAGGCAGCATGGAATTTAACTTGCCATACTAAACTTCATCTGAACTTAGGGAAAAATAGCTAGGAAAAAGCTACTCTAAGTTGGCCAAAGAATATAACTTCCAGACAATCACATTAGTTAAGCTACTGAACCACTCCTTCCAATGACAATTGTTTAACATACCCTGTTATTTGTTGAGGATACTCTTGAACTTGAGTCAGGTCATCAGGTGAAATAAAAATGCTTCTTTTCTTATATGCAATACCAAGCATAGCATCTAATTCATAAAAAAAACTATCAATTGTTCAGGTGTAAATTAAAAGTTAGTTTTAATTAAGACCAGATGAGTTTCTTTTGTAAGTCTGAGTTTACTCACTTTAAATCTCAAGGTGACTGTTACAGTAAGTTTTCTAATGTGTAAGACAGGGGTAAGATGGGATACTCTTAAGTGGTATTAAGGCTAGAGATCCCAGAAATCCAGATTCCTGTTCCTTGACAAATCACTGCCCCAACAGACAAATATCTATCAATGGGAAGCAAAGTAAGCTGTGGTCTGGGACGACACAGCAATGCAGGGAATTCTGATGACCTGGCCTGGACACGGCATCTGAAGCTTAACCCACTAGAAAATACAGCTAATCTGTATTCTACTTGTGCATTCAACTTTTCATGTCTCCTCTACACTTATCCTCAAGAGGTCAAAATAAAGAAAACTGAACAGAATGCCATAAAGGGAGATCATTCATATCTCGTTAAAAAAGGCCTTGAATTGTTCTAACCATCTGCTTTCTGAAACAAAGCACAGCAATGGGCAAGGGTATGACACAAATGGCCAAGCCAGCCCGTTTCTCTTGCAGGAAAAAAACGAAACTCTGATCCTCATTTTACGAAGGAGAAACTGATATTTTCTTTTTAATGACATATTTTCTTATGACAAAAATACTACATGTTCACTGTGGAAAACCAAAACATACATATGATCAAAAAGAGAAGTTATCTATAAATTTACAATTTAAATTTGATATATGTTTATTTATTCTTTTTCTATACATATAAAGAAATAAAAACTTGTAGAGTTTTGAGGGAACACCTAGAAAACTGACAGATCTTTAATTGTGAAGAAACGGAAAGGTGTGTTTTTTATCAGTAGGATTATGTAGGGTCTGATAATTGTGTAGAGTCTGTCCTGCCAGAAATTAAAATATACAGTTTAGGAATTAGAGCCCATCTCTCAGAACAAGATTTAAATTGTTCTGGTGGCAAAAACTTCAATTCAAAGTGAAATATGGTTATTAGGTTACACCTCTGAGGGATTCTTGCAGCTGCAAAACAAGATAAAACTCAAAAGAAAATACAGAAGAAAGTATATCTACTACATCTATCACTCCTCAACTTGGAACCACGCCATGAGCAAATATCCTAAACTTTGCATTTGTTATTGCCTAGCTCTCACAGTTAAAAGGCAGAGTCTTCCTGCTAAATTCTATGAATTTAAAGTCTCTGAAAAAGAAATATATGCTATCATTCTTTAATACTTTTCTGGAATTTAGTCAGTACAATAGATTTAGAAAACAAAATTAAGAACTTTAAATACTGGAAAGAACAAACATTCATAAATGATGTGATAGTCTAGTTGGAAAACCTATGGGAAAACAAAACAAGTTTGGTAAAGTGGTCAGTTTCAAAATAATATTTTTTTAAAAAAATCAATTTCTTTCCTCATCAGCTTCACCCACTAGAATTATGAGCGTCGCCCACTAGAATCATGAGCCATGACCAATTATTAATACAATCCCATTATCAATGGCAAGAATAGTATTATAACATATAATACTTAAGAATATACTTGCAAGAAATGTGGCAAACTCTAATGAAGAAAACTACATATATGCAATGAAGGGCGTAAGAGTAATGCCTGAACAGAGAACTACAACATGTTACTGAATGGATACATTTAATGTAATATGCGAAGTCTCTCCAAAAGTCTTTAAACTTAATTTTAAGAAATCTCATTGAAATTTTGGACCTCACAAAAACACTTTTCAACTTTCAGGAAAAAACAGAAAAAAAGTCTGAAAAGAGACTAATCAGGGGAAACTTGCCTTAACAAACACTAAGGTGAACTTAAAAGTAACCAAAATTAAAACAGTATAGAACTAGCACAGAACACACATACTCCCAAATTATAATCCGGCTATTAAAATTATGTTTTCTTTTAAACCATAAAACAATATTAAAACTTATTTTAAACCCTGAAGCAGGAAGGGCTTTTGAGGTATGATATCTGGGGCAGAAGCAAAAAAGAAAACTAATGGATTTGATTATCCTAACGTGTGAACTTCTGTGTCAAAAAATTAAAAGAAAATGACAACTTAGAAAAATGTATTTCTAGCATATGATGGCAAAAATTCCTTGATTTAAGTAAAAGTTAACCAAAGTTTCTTCAACTCATCAGGATTAACATATCTCAAGAGTGAATATATATATATTAAAATATATAATTCTTATGTATTATATATTAATATATAATAAAAATATATATTAAATAAAAACTAGTAAAAATTTTTTAAAAATTCAACTTCAATCAGTAACCAAAAAAATCAAACAATTAGATTCTATGTTTAGCTTTTTGATAAGAGAAAATATTTTTGTACTTAACCATCTTTCAAGAATTAACATTTAAATTAATAACTACAGAGTCCTAAGGGTCATATAATTAGAAAGAATGGAAAAAACAGACACTTACATGCTATTAGTTGAAATATATATTGATACTTTTTTTTGGAGGTCAGTTTGGTAAAAGCCATGTTTTAAAAAAGATTTTCTTTGAAATTAATGAGAAAGAGACTAACAGTTCATGATAATCTTGAATTTCAAAGAAAAAGATTTGGATTTTGACAAGCATGCAGTCAGCCAGCTTACCTATAAAGGAAGATAGGCTGGCTGGTAGTAGGCTGGTTTCAGGTCTCTCTGACACAGGAAATGTCAGAAGAAACAAAAATAATCTAAAAACAGGAAAATTACTACGAAAGAACAGAAGTGAACACTTTCGTAGCGGGACTATGAATAATTTTTTTTAGACTGAGTTTTCTGTATTAAGAATTGTCTTCACCATTTAAAACAAAGTTATGGCTTTCACCCTCCTGTCATAAACAGCTAGAAGACTGGGAAAATATATAAACAATAGTTTACAGATGGTGAATAACGGATAGTGCAAAACTGAGAGGTGAGCCTTGAACCGCCCCACCTTACAGCCTGGAGAGTTTTCAGAAAGAAGTAATAGAAACAGAGCCAGGTGGTCTAGATGAGTCGAGGAGACATCAGAGTTTGGGAACAACAAAGATGCTAAAATTTGTAGGACTAAGTGTGCCGAGGAGGAGTGGTACAGAGAGAAACAGCTCTGGGGATGTGCAGAGGGTTGAACCCCCTTAAGTTTCTGATGAATACTGATCTGTGGAAATGGGAAGAAGTTCTTTGAAGCTGGAGAAACAAACAAGAAGCAATAGGCCAAACAATACCCAGAGCTTACATAGGGCTTGGAATAATGCTTCCACTAGACAGAGTAGAAGTACCTCTTAAACACATCGCGTCAAATCCTCAGAAAGGCAATGCCTCTGGGGTAGGGCCAAATTAGCCCTAGACTGAAGGCTATTCTGGACCCACAGTCTTGGTCTGCTCAGGCTGCCATAACAAAATACCGCAGACTGGGTGGCTTAAAACAACTGAAATTTGTTTTCTCACAGTTCTGGAGGCTGAAAAATCCAAGATCAAGGTAAAGGCTGAACATCCCAAATCTAAAAATCTGAAATCTAAATTGCTGCAAAATCTGAAACTGAGTGCCGACGTGATGTCTCAAGTGGAAAATTCCATACCTGACTTCATGTGATGGGTTACAGCCAAGAGTCAACTTTGTTTCATGCACAAAATTATTAAAAATATTGTATAAAATTACCTTTAAGCTATGTACATAGGGTGTATATGAAACATAAGTGAAAGGTTATTTGATCCTTTCTCATCTCCAAGATATCATTATGTGCATGAAAATTCAAAAAAATCTGAAATCTGAAACATTTCCAGCCCCAAGCATTTTAGATAAAGGCTATTCAATCTGTACTACCCAATTTGGTTCCTGGTGAGAACAGTTTTCCTGACTTACACATGGCCACCTTCTCGCTATGTGTTCGCATGGCCTTTTCTCAGTGTCCACATGGAGAGAAAGCTAGCTCTCTAGTGTTTCTTTTTATAAGGTCACTCATCCCATCATGAGGACCCCACCTCCATGACTTCATCTAACCCAAATTACTTCCCAAAGACTCCATCCCCTAATAACATATTGGAGGTTAGGGCTTAAACATATATATTTTGGGAGAATATAATTCAATCATAGCACCCATCCTGATAAAGCTTTTAAAAGAAAAATTCAAAACGATCAAATTGAGTCCAAGTAACTTTCTATGTAAAGCCAACAATGAAAAATTCACAACGTCTGGCATCCAATCGAAAGCAACTAGCCATGCAAAGAGGTAAAAGGATATGATCACATCAAGGAGGAAAAAAATATCAACAGGAAAAAAACCAAGGTTTGACACAGGTGATAAAATTAGACAAGCTCATTAAAACAGTACAAATCTTATAAATAAGATCACATATATAAGGAAAGCACGAATACAATGAAGAGAAAAATGGAGGACATAAAAAAGACCCAGTATTACCAAGACACTAAGGGTTACAGGAAAACAAAACAAGAAAACCTGAGTGGAATATCTAGAGATTAAAAATGCAATATCCAGAAAGAAAAATAATCTGGATGGAATTAGGAGGTTAGATTCTGAAGTAAAGATCAATTAATTTGAAATTAGCAACTGAAACAATCCAAAATGAAACACCAGTGGGGAAAAAGAGAATTACAAAGAAAGAAAAAGAAAAAGAGCACCAGTGACCCCCAAGAAAATAACAAGCAGCCTAAAATAGGTGTAATTGTAACCTTAGAAGAGGAAAAGAGAATATTTAAAGAAAAAGTTTCCAGATTTCATAGAAATTATAAACCCATATATAAGAAGCTCAATAATACAAGAAGCTTAATGAATCCCAAGCAGAACTGAATTGCAGAAAACCAATCACAAAGAGAAAAATCATGAAAGCATCAGAGGGGAAAAAACACATTATGCACGGAAGAATTACTATAGACTTATTGTCAGAAATCATGCAGACAAGAAAACAATGGAATAATATCTCTGAAGTGCTAAAAAGGAGGGGGAACTATCAAACTAGAATTCTATATACTCAGCAAAATTATATTTCAAAAATGAAGACAAAGACTTTCAGATGAATAGAAGCTGAGAATATTCACTACCAACAGATTTATCTTAGAGGACAGGTTAAAATTTTCCAGGCAGAAAGAAAATTATACTAGAGGGAAATTTGGACACAAAGGATTCAAGAGCATCAGAAATAATAAATGTGGGTAAACAGGTTTGTTTTTTTTTTCCATTTTTAATCTTTTAAAAATTGGTCAGGCTCAGTGGCCCATGCCTGTAATTCTAGCATTTTGGGAGACCAAGGCAGGAGGACTGCTTGAGGTCAGGAGTTTGAGATCAGCCTGGGCAACATAGCAAGACTCCATCTCTACAAAAAAAAAAAAATTAGCTGGGCATGGTGGAGGACTTGGGAGGCTGAGGTGGGAGGATCCCTTGAGCCCAGGAGTTTGAGGCTGTAGTGAGCTATGATCATGCCACTGCACTCCAGCCTGGCCAACACAGTAAGACCCTGTCTCTTAAAAAATTGATTTTTCAATAAATATTTTATTATTAAAATAAATATTTTTTATTTAAGGTAAGTAAAAATACCTTTGAAACAAAAACAACATTTCAAGAGACATATCACATGAGAATTAAAATGTATCATGCAAAAGGTGGAAGAGAGGAAATTTAAATTTACTGTCCTAAGGTTCTTACACTATCTAAAAAAAAAAAAAAATCAAACAACCCCATTAAAAAGTGGGCAAAGGACATGAATGGAAATTTTTCAAAAGAAGACAGACTAATGGCCAAGAAACACATGAAAAAATGCTCAACATCTCTGATCATCAGGGAAATGCAAATCAAAACCACAATGAGATATCACTTAACTCCAGTAAGAATGGCTTTTATCAAAAAGTCCCAAAACAATAAATGTTGGCATGGATGCAGAGAGATAAGAACACACAGACACTGCTGGTGGGACTGCAAACTAGTACAACCTCTGTGGAAAGTAATATGGAGATACCTCAAAGAGATACAAGTAGAACTACCATTTGAACCACCAATCCCATTACTGGGCATCTAACCAAAGGAAAAAAAAGACATTCTACAAAAAAGACATCTGCACTAGAATGTTTATAGCAGCACAAGTCACAATTTCAAAGATCTAGAAACAACCCAAGGGCCCATCAATACATGAGTGGATTAATAAAATGTGGTATATGTATACCATGGAGTTCGGCTCAGCCACAAAAAACAATGGTGATCAAGCACCTCTTGCATTACCCTGGATAGAGCTGGAGCCAATTCTACCAAGTATCACAAGAATGGAAAAACAAGCACCACATGTACTCACCATCAAATTGGTATTAATTGATCAACACTTACATGCACGTATAGTAGTAACATTCATCAGGTGTCAAGCAGGTGGGACGGCAGAGGAGGGGATGGGTATATTCACACCTAATGGGTGCAGTGCACACGGTCTGGGGGATAGACGTGCTTGAAGCTCTGACTCGGGTGTGGCAAAGGCAATATATGTAAGCTAAACATTTATACTCCCATAATACGCTGAAATTAAAAAATAAATAAAATAAAAAAACAATAATATATGATGGTCAATTGTGGTAAGTTAGAAATACATGTTGAAAACCCTAAGGCATCCATTAAAAATATAAAACGAAGTATAGCTAAGAAATAAAAGATAAATTTGAATCCTAAAAAATATTTAATCAGCAACGAGGCAAGAATGTCCCTTCTCACTACTGCTTCTCAACATCTGGCTGAAGTCCTAGTCAATGCAATAAGACCAGAAAAGGAAATAAAATGTATACAGATTGGGAAGGCAGAAACAAAACTATCTTTATTCACAGATAACATGATCATCTATGCAGAAAATCTGAAAGAATAAAAAAGGCTCCTGGAACCAGTAAGTAATTATAGGAAGGTTGTAGGATACAAGGTTAATGTACAATAGTCACTTTACTATATGCCAGTAATGAACATGTAGAACTTGAAATTAAAAACAAACCATTTACATTAGTATCCCCAAAATAAAATACTTAGGTATTAATCCAACAAAATAAGTATAAGATCTATATAAAGAATACTACAAAATTCTGATGAAAGATATCAAAGCAGAAATAAATGGAGAAATAGTCCATGTTCATGGATAGGAAGACTCAATATTGTCAAGATGTCAGTTCTTCCTAACTTAAATCTACAGACTCAATTGAATCCCAATCAAAATCCCAGTGAGTTATTTTGTAGATGTCAACAAACTGATTTTAAAGTTTATATGGAGAAGTAAAAGCCCCAGAATAGCCAATACAATATTGAGAAACAAAGTCAGAAGACTGACACTACCCAACTTCAAGACTTACTAAAAACCTACAGTAACCAGAAGACCAGAGGAACAGACTGAGAGCTGAGATTTAGACCTACATAAATATAGTCAACTGATCTTTGATAAAGGAGGAAAAGCAATACAATGACTCAAAGATAGTTTCCTCAACAAATGATTCTGGAACAACTGGACATCAACTTGCAAGAAAGAAAAACCACAACCATTAATTCAAAACACATCATAGACCTAAATGTAAAATTTAAAACTATAAAACTCTTAGAAAACAACAAAGAATAGCTAGATGGCCTTGGATAATGACAACTTTTTAGATACAACAGCAAAGGCATGATCCATGAAACCAATAATTGATAAACCAGACTTCATTAAGATTAAAAATGTCTGCTGTGTGAAAGACAATGTCAAAAGAGTAAGAAGACAAGTCACAGACTGGAAGAAAATATTTGCAAAAGACACATCTGATAAAGAACTTTATCCACAATATACAAAGAACTCATAAAACTCAACAATAAGAAAATGGACAATCCAATTTAAAAATGAGCAAAATACCTGAACAGATGCCTCACCAAAGAAGCTATATGCGTGGCAAATAAATATATTAAAAGACGTTCAACATCACATGTCATTAGGGAATTACAAATTAAAACAGCGATGAGATACTACTACACATCTATTAGAATCTCCAAAATCCAAAATGCTGACAGCACCAAATGCTGACAAGCAACGCGGAGCAACAGAAACACTCACTCACCACTGGCGAGGATGCAAAATGGTACCACTACTTTGGAAGAGAGTTTGGCATTTTCTTACAAAAGTAAACATATTCTTACCACACAATTCAGCAGCCATGCTCCTTGCTATTTACCCATGTGATCTGAAAACTTACGTCCATATAAAAATCCATACACAGATGCTTATAGCAGCTTTGTTCATAATTGCCAAAACTTAGAAGCAACAAAGATGTCCTTCAGTAGGTGAATGGATAAATAAACTGTGGTACATCCTGACAACAGAATATTAACTAGTGCTAAAAAGCAGTGAGCTATCAAGCCATGAAAAGCCATGGAGGAACTGCAAATGCATATTACTAACTGAAAGAAGCCACTCTGAAAAAGCTACGTGGTGTACAATTCCAACTATGTGACATTCTGGAAAAGACAAAACCATGGAGACAGTAGAAAGATCAGTGGTCACCAGGGGAAAAGTGAGAGAGAGATGAATAAGCACAGCACAGAGGATTTTCAGGGCAGTAAAACTGTCCTGTATGGTATTACAATGGTAGATACATGTTATTACGTATTTGTCATAACCCATGGAATGTACAACGCCAAGAGTGAACCCTGACGTACAGTATGGACTTTCGGCAATAACGACGTGTCAGCGTAGGTTTATCGAGTGTGACAAACGCCCCACTGCGGTGCAAAACGTCAACAATGGGGCAGGTTACGCACGTGTGAGCAAGTGGGTTACTTGGAAACTCCATACTTTTTGCTCAATTTTTCTGTGATCCTAAAACTTCTCTAAAAAAGTTTAAAAAAGTAATCCAAAAGAATGAAAAGAAAAAACAGAATAGCAAGATGGTAGACTTAAATTCAACTACATTAGTAATTTTTACATTAAACATAAATGGGCTAAACACTCCCATTAAATGACAGAGAGATTGTTGCATTTGATTTTTTAACAAGCAAGACAACTACACCCTGCCTACAGGAAACTCATTTTCAGTATAAAATAAGTAAGCTAAAATCACAAGAATGTAAAAAAGATACCTAACACTGTATCTGAAGAAAACTGGCCTGACTGTTGTAACATCAGACAAAGTACACTTCAGAACAAGGAATGTTATGAGCAATAAAAACGGGGCATTTCATGGTGATAAACGGGGCAATTCACGAGAAACACAGAACCCTAAATGTGTATGCAGCTAACAGATTCAAAATGCCCAAAACATAAACTGACCAAATTAAAAGATAAAATAGACAAATCAGCAATTATATTGAAGATTTCAGTACTCCTCCCTCAGTAATTTAGCAAAAAGAAAGAAAATATTAGTAAAAATAAAGACATCCTGAATGACACTGTATCTGATTCAACAGACATTCACAGAAGGCAATACTGAAATACAGCAGAATACACATTCTTCTGAAGTGGATTATGAAACATTTACCAAGCCGAACATTCTGAGCTATATAATAAGTCTCAATATATTTACCAGGAATGAAATCTATGTTCTTGAACAACAATTAAATTAAATTAGAACTCAACATAAACATTTGAAAAATTCCTAAATATCTGGAAATTAAACATACTTCTACATAATCCATGAGACAGGAAGAAATTAAAAGGGAAATTAGTAAATTTTGAATTGAAATATTTTAAACTGAAAATGAAAATACAGCATATCAGAATTTGTGAGATGTAGCTAAAGCAATACTTAGAAAAAATTTAGGCCTTATATGGTTATATTAGAAATCAATGACCAAACTTCTACCTTAAGAGCAAAAGGAGGAAATTAACCCAAAGTAAATGGAAGAAAATAAAAAGCACACATACACACACACAAATCAATGAACTAGTAAACAGAAAAACATATCAATAAAACCAAAAGCTTGTTCTTTGAAAGATACAGTCATGCATCACTTAACGGGGATATGTTGTTGGGGATATGCGTCGTTAGGCAATCATGGTAGAGTTTCTTACACAAACCTAGACGGTACAGCTTACTACACACCTAGGCTATTTGGTACAGCCTATTGCTCCTGCGCACAAACCTGTACAGCATGTTGCTCTACTGAATACTGTGGGCAACTGTAATACAACAGTAAGTATTCGTGTATCTAAACTTATCAAAACATAGCCAAGTACAGTAAAAATACAGTATAAAAGATAAAATATGATACAAGGCACTTACTACAAATGGAGCCTGTGGGACTGGATGTTGCTCTGGGTGAGTCAGTGAGTGGTGAGTGAACATGAAGACCATGGACGTTGCTGTGCAACACTGCAGACTTTGTGAACACCACACACTTAGGCTACACTGTTTATAAAAACCTTTCTTCAGTAATTAACTTTAGCTTACTATAAATTTACTTTATAAACCTTGACTTTTGTAATAACACTTAGCTTAAAACAAACCCATTGTACAACTGTACAAAAATATTCCTTATGTCCTTATTCTATGAGTTTTCTATTTTTTAATTTTTTTTACTTTTTAAAGTTTTTTGTTAAAAGCTAAGACACACATATTAGCCTTGGCTTACACAGGGTCAGGATTATCAATATCATGTCTATCACTATTACAGATGTAAAGCATAAATACATACAAGCCTTATGCACTGAAAACTAAAACATCACAGAGAATTTAAAGACCTAAATAAATGAAGGGAAATACCATGCTCTTGAGTCAGCAAGCTCAATACTGTTAAGGTGTCATCCCCCTGCCCCAGTTTATCTACAGACCCAATGCAATTCTAATAAAAATCACAAGTTTATTTTTGGTAGAAACTGACAAGCTGACTTATATCAAATTAAAGGTATATGGAAATGCAAAGAACCTACAGTATCCAAAGCACTTTTGAAAAAGAACAAAGTCACAGGATTTAACTACAGCCAAGTACTGCATAATGACAATTAGGTCAACGGACCACATATACAATGGTGGTCCCTTAAGATTATAATACTGTATTTTTGCTGCACCTTTTTTGTTTGGATATACAAATACTTACCATTGTGTTACAATTGCCTACAGTATTCAGTACAATTAACACCCCCTACAGCTCTGTAGCCCAGGAGCAATGAGTCGTGTAGTAGGCTATACCATCTAGGTTTGTGTAAGTACACTCGATGATGTATGCACAACGATAAAATTGCCTAATGACGTATTTCTCAGAAAGTATCCCTGTCATTAAGTGACACATAACTGTATATAATTAAGATATTATAAAGCTACAGTAATCAAGACAGCATGGTATTAGCAAAAGGACATGGAGATAAATGAACCTGAATAGAGTTCTAAAAATAGAACGACACATATATGAGGTCAACAGAGATCTGACAGAGGTGCCAGAGTAATAAGGTAGTGCTGGAATAATTGGCCATTTATTAATACATGCAGAAAACTTTGATCCATACCTGATACTTTATACAAAAATTAACTTGAAATGGATAAACTTACATATAAGACTTAAAACCATAAAACTTTTAGAAAGACACAAGAACGTTTTTGTGACTTTGGATTAAGATCTATTAGGTAGTGAAGAACCATAAGAGAAAAATATCAATTAGACTTCATCAAAAAAAGACTTCTCCACAAAAGACAAGATTAAGGAATTGAAGAGGCAAACAGGGAGAAAATATTTGTAAAACATATCTGATAAAAGACTTAGATCTGGAATATGTAAATTCTTCCAATTCAATAAAACAACTCGAGGTTTTTAAATGAGCTAAATATTTGAATAGATACTTCAAAAAAGATATACAAGTGGTAAGTATGCATATGAAAAGATGTTCATAATCCATCCTTGTTATAATCCAACTTAAAACCAAAGTGAGATAGCAATACATACCCACTCAAATGGCTAACGTTTCAGAGATTGACAATACTAAATGTTAAAGAGATGGAGCAACTAGAACTCTCATACACAACTCACAGGAAAGTAAAATTACACAACCAATTTGGAAAACAGTAGTAACTTCTTATAAGTTGAACATGCACTTACTGTATGACCCAGTAATCCAATTCCTAGGTATTTACCTAAGAAAAATGAACTACATCCATACAAAGTGTATGCACAGCAGCTTTACTAGTAAAGGCCCAAACAGCAAACAACCCAGATATCATCTATTGGGGAATGGATAACAAACTGAGGTGTATCAGTACAATGGACTACCACTAAACAAGAAAAAGAAACAAACTACTAATATACACAACTTGGATGAATCTCAAAAGTATCTTACTAAGTTAAAGATTCACAATTGCAAAGATGTGGAAACAACCCGAGTGCCCATCAATACATGAGTGAATTAATAAACCGTGGTATATGTACACCATGGAGTACACTCAGCCACAAAAAACAATGGTGTGATCTAGCACCTCTTGTATTATCCTGGATAGAGCTGCAGCCCATTCTGCTAAGTGAAGTATCGTAAGAATGGAACAAGCACCACATGCACTCACCATCAAATTGGTATTAATTGATCAACACTTACATGCACTATGGTAGTAACATTCATCAGGTGTCAGACAGGTCGGGGCGGGGGAAGAGGGGATGGGTATAGTCACACCTGATGGGTGCGGTGCACACCGTCTCGGGGATGGACACGCTTAAAGCTCTGACTCCGGTGGGGCAAAGGCAATATATGTAAGCTAAACATTTGTACCCCAATAATATGCTGAAATAAAAAACATTAGATGTTGCTTCATTCTATCTGTATGAAATTCTTGGAAAGTCAAAATTATAGTTGTAAAAAGCAGTGGTTGTCTGTGGCTGCATTTGGGGAAAGACTACAAAGCGGCATGAAGGAACTTTTGGGGGACGATGGAAACGTTCTGGATTTTTTTGGTGGTGATAATATGACTAGATATTAGTCAGAACTCAAAATGTACATTTAAAATGGGCAAATACTACTACATGTAAAGTATGTTACTGAAGCTAATTTTAAGTTATAGAAATAAGGCACTTTTATGTCTTGAACTAAATTTCCATGTGCTTATTCTGAGCTCGATTTAACACGGTAATTTTATCAGGACTTTATTGGCTATATTCTACCAGTTTTTAGTCAAAGTCCTCCAGTATTACACTTACAGAAAAATACCAGGATTGTGGTGCTCAGGGCCAGCCATTCAGGTGAAGATATTCATGAGGTAAGTTGCAAATATGATTCTATAACTTTGGTGATTAGCTGGAGCTACAGATACAGATTTGGGAGTCATCTGCAGAAAATAGTAGAAACCATCGAGCTGATAAAATTGTACTTTTCCCTCACTGCCGCCTCTCACTTCTTACTAATCCACAGAACCATAGGAAATGCTTAGTCAAATCTGAAATAAATGAATAACTTCAATTTTTAGAAGGTCAGCCTTTCCATCAGATCTAAGTGGTAACACCACAGAACTTAAAAAAAAATATTTTAAGTATATTTATATCCCTAAACTCAGATATCTCACCTGGTTTAATTTTTCAGTGTGATTCAGTCTTGAAGTCTCCACTACATTTAACTTGGAAGTCTTTTCCATGTTCAGTATTTGCTTCGGTGGTTCCACATTTGAAGTGGGTTGTGAAAAGCGTGCCTTTGATACTGGGGAGCCTGTGGAGTATGACCCTTGTCTCATTCTAAGTGGCTGGGTAAAAATTTTACCTTTTGTGAGTAACAGAAGAAGAAAGAAAAATTGTCACTAGCAATTTCTGGTTTATTTTCTGGCGGTCATTTACAAAGGCTACTGTGTACTAATTGCCCTCAACACAGAAATAAAAATTAAGGAAACAAAGCTTACATTTTTATATTAAGCCAATAAAACTTACATACAGTATCAGTGATTAGTCAGCCACAGAAAGCCAAGAGACATGTTTATTACCGAAAAAGTTGAGACTATCTAAAACTCACTTAAGGTCACCTGAACATAATTACAGAGTGGTGGGGCTTTAATCGGTAAAAACCTAAAAAGCTGTATCCTATTTAGGAGACCAAAAAGTCTCCAAGTAATGAGTCTGCTTAGAACTATGCTTCTCAAACTGGACAACCACCTACCAGTATGGAGGGAGGGGAGATGAAAAGCTACAGATAAAAGGATATTGTTCTAGAGTATAAATTTCTTTCTTCAAGATTTATAGGAAGGGGGAATAATACCATTGTAGAGATGTATTCTGTTGCATGACATGAAAGATGTATCACTAGACTCACCACGGCCTAGCTCTCTTTTTACCCTAAGGGTCAAGTTCACCAAAAAAACCAGTTACTTCCAAGGTATCTTGATGATAGGAAGAAAGGGCCATGGATGGGGAACATGAGAAATCCAATCACTTGGAAGGACTATCTACCCTCACTATTCAATAAATTGGCAAACTGCTTTATAAAAAAAAAAAAAAATCAACCTCTTGTAAGTCTAATAGTAGGAGGTAATTTCCCTAAATTTGAAAACGTCAAGCATACTGACTAGGTTGAAGTCAAGACTTGAAACACTTAGTGGCCTCCACAGCCTTCCCTGACCAGAGCATATCCTCAAACTGCGTTACCCACCACAATGTAAATATTGGTTTGTAAACTCGTGACACATTCTCATAGTTCACCTACATTAATCTAAATGCAGATTTTGGAAAAAAAGAAAAAAAAATCCCTGAAATAGGCATAGAATTCTCCCAAATAGGCTCCCCATATGCTCAGTGTATAAACCCTGTATCTATAGGGAGATACTATACAAATGATCATGTTGGTCTTTTGAGCCTTTAACAGACACAACAATTGGGTCAGAAAGCACTGCATGAGCAGTGATAAGGGCTTGGTATCCAACCCCAGCTGTACCACTTTTCCAGCCACGTGACTTTGGAAAAGACACTTAACTTTCCTGAGCTTTGGTTTCCTTATCTATTAATACAAGGGAGGGTTACTCACCCTACTTTAGTATGGTAATAAGAATCCAAGATAAAATACTATACAAATAAAGTGGTTATCATTACACTATATAAATTATTTAACTGCCTCCTAGAATATACCCAGTGATAGCAAAGATCAGAAGGGCTAATGCTAGTAATGTTTTTCTTTCAGTATTTAATGTTTCATTTTCCATGTTATATCTTGTTTACATGAACATATAGTCATGTAAAGTTCATTTACGGTGTTTAAGAGAGAACTGATCTTGCGTTTTTAACAACGGTTGCCACTTATTATCAGCTTACTAAATTCCAGGCACTTTACAGACTTCACCTCATGTAAGGTCCTCAGCACAACCCCAAGAGGCAAGTATTATTATTTCTATTTTAGAGATGAAGGAAACTAAGGCTTAGACAAATTAAGTAACTTGCCCAAGATCACTCAACTGGTAAGTGGTAGGGCCAGGTTTCAAGTTTAACAAACTCATGGAGCTTGGCCATCACGCACCTATACATGTGCCGGACTGCTCCAACGTCTGCCGATCCACAGTGCAATTATTAATGCTGACACGCTTACCTGCTGACCATCCTCTCTGCTTGTCCTCTGGTACACTCTTCTTTAGTGTCAACAAAGAACCTGCTCTGGTCTGCTCTACAGAAATGATATCCGAAGCTGCATTCAGCACTTCAAACATAGAGAGGAATCCATATTGCGCATATTGGAATGATCGTCCAAATCGCTTGGCAAACGCCTTTTCAAAATCAGAAAGCAGAACAGGAGATAACGCCAACAGGTCTTTCAACTCACTCTTCACAACAGCGGGAAGAATAGGGGGAACCCTTCCTCGGTAAGGTACTTGCCGACCGGAGCCTGCCCCGGAGCACACACTGGCCCTTCCCTTCTGCACGGAGCTTCGAACCTTATGGCTGCTCCTCTGTTTTGCAACTAAACTTGCTATTCCTTTGGTGGATTCATCTGGAATGGCTAAGGACATGTGAAAAAAGAAATCACAGGTGAAAAACGCATTCCCTTCTTTATCCTTTGTATCTGGGCTCATACAGTTAACTTTCCAAGAAACTGTAGCACAACAAACACGCACCCACGATTCCTCTATTTACTGCATTTTGGGCAACAGCTTACCAGCTCCACTCCCAGCTGATGAGCAGAGAACCCACGTATCACCCCTACCACGGCTTCTTTGTGCTTCATGGAATTTAAAACATGTTCTTACAATTAAGAAGTCCTGTTGTTCCTGTGTCCCTCCTGACTTAAGGTACAACAACCTGAAATCACGTGAAAATGTAATTTTTGTGCATGCACATTTGTCGGGCGAATGGTTTCTTCATCTTGCTAAGGCTCTAACTTTGCCCACAATTTCAAAGGTAACTGTGATTCCCTCCTCCCCCAGCAAATTAAAATCCCCTGCCTGGATAACTGCGCAACTAGAACAATTCTTTACTGAGTGATTATTTTTATTGCACAGTTTACAGACCTTCGCCCTACCTTTCAGTATGACGGCCCCGTCCCCGCAGGGGCAGACGCTGACGACGTCGGGCATGTCCAACACCAGCTCCATGGCGGAGCGGTACCCGAGCGCTCGCAGCGGCAGGTGGCTGCCAACCATCAGCAGGTACTCCTTCTCCAGCTGCTGCGGGGTCAGCCCGTCTTTGGCGGAAATGAGAAGCGACCTTACGTCTTTCCTCAGGCATTCCTGTATGCGCTCTTGTTCCGACATCGCACCTGCAGGACTGAAGGCAGAAACGCGGCTCAGAAGGAACATCGGGCAAACCCCTGAGGAAAAAAAATTTTTAACAACCGACAGTGGAAGGAAAACAACTGAGATGAGAGTTTTAGAATAAGGCAGAAGCCAGACTGCGAGGGTGACCCCCGCACAATTCAAACGCGGTGATAATCACCCCACAGGCGTCTCGAGAAATCGCCGCCACGAGCTAGCGTGAGGCGTCCTTCTCCGGCGCAAACTCTGCCACTGACAGACTCTCGTCGACTCTTCGGGAAGAAACGAGGCAACCGCAACACCACCCACGCCGATGCGAGGAAAGGGCCCGACGTCAAGGCTCTCCCCCTTGCACACTTCCTCCACCCCAAACCGACGGGAAGGCTCCCCGCTGCCTCTGACCGGAAGTCAACAACCGCTCTGCGCCCGCCCTCTCCCCCTGTCCGGGACGGGGCTCCCCTTCCTCGCCCCCAAGGTCTCTCGCCGCCCCCAGCGAGGGTGGGGAGGGCCCCCTCCGCCTGCCCCCGCGGCCGAGACCTGAGGTGAAAAGGCAGGCGAGAAGGCGGCAGGTAGCACCCCTTTTCGGCCCGGCACCGCCTGGCCTTCCCTAACCCGTGTTGCCCCCCGACGCCGGCGCTGCCGTTGCGCGCTGAGGAGAGTCAGAGGCGCCCTCCCAGCAGGCTGCAGAGAAATGACGCCGCCAGGACGGCCCCGCGCGCCTGCGCACCAGCGCCCGACGCGCCGCAGGCGCCGCATTCCACCCGAGGGCACGTGGCCGGCGGGACGGTTCGGCAGGACCGGCTATACGGGTGCGGTGTGGGGCCCCTCCTAGTCGCGGGACCGCTCGGCCTGGCTCCTCGGCGGCGTGGGCCACCTTCTGGGATCACCCGCGCCTACCTCCTCCAGCGCGGTTCGGAGACGCGAGGTGGGGGCGTCGCACGAGGGCCGCCCCAACCACCCCCTCCCTGGAGCGGGCCGGGCTGTGGCGGCCGCCTCGGGGGCAGGCAGCGGGGAGGGAAGGAGGCCGCGTGGTTCTTAACCAGAGTGTTCCTCGGAATCACCTGTGGAGCTGTTCAAAGGGGAGAAAAAGATGCCCGGGTCTGATCAGCAGAGACTCTCATCCAGCAGGTTCTAGGTTTATTTGGGGAGAATTACAGGCAATTCTGATTCTTGGTTGAGAATCACTGCAAAGCTAGATGCACCTTGGCTCCCAGAAGAGAGGAGCGAGTGGGGCTAGGAGGCCTTTGTGAATGAGTGGAGAACATTCCAGGTGCACCTGGAGATAAAAGAGTTGGGAGACTAAAGGAAAGGATGGGCTGGGCGCGGTCGCTCACGCCTGTAATCGTGGAATTATGGGAGACCCCACTCTGGGAGGCTGAGGCAGGAGGATCGCTTGAGCCAGGAGTCTGAGGTTGCTGTGAGCTAGGCTGACACCAAGGCACTCTAGCCCGGGCAACAGAGTGAGACTCTGTCTCAAAAAAAAAAAAAAAGAAGAGGATCTATTTGTTAGTTTGGTGGAATGAGCCAGATTTATAAAATCCTTGAAAACCAGAAAACAGTAGTTTAAAAGATACAGAATACAGAGGCATAGTATAAAGACTTTTACCTTAAAAATGGATAATTAAGGAAACAAGACAAACCAAAGAATCTGAATCAATTAAGAGAACTGAGGACATACATCTACCTTGTCTTCTGCCTAAAATTCCATGACATAATAAAAAAATTTTTTAAAAGCCCAGGGGAACGAAATGTTCCATCACTGAGCCAGGAATATTGAGGAATTCCTGAAAGACATAAAATAACAAGATTTGTGGACTGGTTTATAGCAGAATGGGCAGAGCTGAGTTTACAAATTAACAAAAAAAGAAAATTATAAGACACGGAAAATGGATCCAGACATTGCAACATCTGAATGACAGAAGTTAATAGAAACAACCGAAAGAATGGTGGTGAGGGTTGGGTGGTTAAATATAAGAAAATGTCCTAGGTTTGAACAAAAACACAAGTCTTCAGATTAAAAGGGCCCACTTGAGTCCTTAGAATGACTAATGAAAAAAGATTTGATCCTAGACAAAGCCTAGGAGAAAGGGAATCAAGAGATTTTATGTAGAAATGTTACCTATAAAACAAGGGAAGTTAGATTGCCATTGAACTTCTCAACGGCAATATCTTCAAAGCTGAAGGTGGAATCCTTTATCTAGGCAAACCAGCATTAAAGTGGGGAAAGTAAAAACATTTTCAGACATGCAAGAAATCAGAAAGTTTATCAACTAATGACTTGAGAATAACTCCTACAAAATGAACATGAATCAAAGAAAAAAGATATCCCAGATTCTCATCCCCAATTATCTGAGATGATAGCAGGCGACAGATATAGAGCACTTACTATGTGCTCTCTGCATAGAGTATCTAATTTTCTTCCCATTAAGTCTGAGAAAGGTGCAATTATGATCCCCATTGCAGATATATATAGATAGATGTCTTCATATGATAGTGTCTTGCTACTTTGCCCAGGCTGATCTCCAACTCCTGGGCTCAAGCCTCCCGAGTAGCTGGGACTACAGGTGTGAGCCACTGCATCCAGTTTGATCCCCACTTTAAAGTGAAGAAACATATACAGACATGAACAAGGGAATAAGAAAGAGCGCAACAAAACTATAAAACTATAAAACAACAAAACTATAAAATTTACGATTAAATCAAAAGGTTATTGGTACGTAATATGAAAAAGAGAAAGATTTTTAAAAGATATTCTGGACCTAAACCCCAGATCGGTAACTGCAAATGAAGTGGCAGGAGCTCTTTGAAGTTGCTTCATTAAGGAAACCCCAATGGGGAGAGTAGCTGCCATGGGAGTCACCACTTGATTGGGTTTGCAGTGACCATGACCCATCACGTCTTCTGTGGTGGCTGACCTGTGCAGTGAATGGGAATGAGGTGGGGACCATCACAGCCCCATCTTTCTCTCCTTTGGTGGTGACACTTATCTCTGCAGTTGTCCAGCGCTGTGATCGCTGCTTTTGATGTGCTGTTTTGGCATCCCACTTGGTGCTTCCTACCAGAACAGCCCTTACTCTGTGTGGGACTGTGCTGACGTAGGAATTCTGTTAGTTGCTAAGATTACCTATTTCAACTATTCACTTGGCCACTCGGGTCCATACGTATTGGATGAATTCACAGTCCCCCTAGCCCTGCCCCAGGGTGAACTTGGGCCAGAATTCAGTGCATGTATATAAGCTCAAAATGTCAATGGCAGGCAGGGACATTTTGGGTCCCAGACATTAGTGTTCATTTGGAATTAGCAAGTGATAGTCACTAAAAAGTTTAGGAATTTCCTTTTCTCCCGAGTAATTATCTTTAAGGATCACATGGCTTTCGGGGAAAGGCTGAGATGAAAGTGTGCATGCATTCTTAGGTTCGGCATTTCTACAGCATCTCTCTTCAAGAATATTTGGGCTGTGCTCAGAAGTCTCTGGGTCTGGGATCTGACTTAGTGCTGGGAGTAGGGTGATAAGTCACATCTCTCTCACTCATAAGAGGTCTGTTCCCCAGATCTAGAGCTGTGTTTTTTGTTGGTTTGTTTGTGTTACACAGATCAAAAAAACTTAGTGGGTTGTTTGTTGAGTTCATTCCTTGGGATCCTACAATTAATTAACCACAACCAGCAAGCTCTGTGGGCCAGACCAATGTGTGTTCCACCTTGCTGCCTGTTCTGATGACCACAGCCCACTTTTCTTCTGGTAATTAACTGCCTCCACATGGCCTCCTCTGTTCTCCGCTTCCATCTGGGAGTGTATTTTAATTGCAGTTGCTCCCACCAGCATTCCTGCCTTAGAAAACAGCCAGTAATGGGTGTGTGTGTGTGTGTGTGTGTGTGTGTGTTTAAAACTTCTGGAGCCTTATGACAAGAGATATCTTTTGAAGAAAGATTGGGAATGGTGAGTTACAAGCATGTGGTAGAACCAACACAACATTCCTGCCTTCCAAAGTTTGTTTTTAACATGATGCCCAATGTGGGGCCATGTGATGCCACTGTTCAAGTCCACTACCCAGCAATAACTCTGAGCCTTTGCCATCACTCTTACAACTCTTACCCAATCCTGTTCCCAGCCCCAGAGAGAATGAGGCTGTCATACATGAACCCCCTCATCTTCCAGCCCAGGCCTCTAAACTATCCCCCCTCCCGTCTTTCCCTCTGGTCTCAGTGGGTGAGGGGTTGTCCATCCTACCGTGGATTCTATACCCCCAACTCCTCTAGGGCCATGACTTCGCCATTTGGTTATTATGACACAATCCTGCATATTCATCTCTTTACAGATTCCTTTCCTATGACAAAAAATTATCCTCTGATCCCTTTTATCTCTCTCATTCATATACATGCAACACAGACACAGTGGAGAGAAAGAGTCAGAGAAACCCTTTCTCTGGACCTACATCACCCTCTAGCCTCTCCTTTGCAGCCAAATCCTGAATCAACTGTTTACACTCAGTTTTTTCCACTTCTTCATCCACCATCCACCACTCAGTCCAAACCAATCGGCCTGCTACTCAGGACGTCTTTCTTACTTTTCCCAAAATCATCAATGACGAATCCTCTAACTGACGTGTTTCATGGACTTTTCGGTCTTTCATCTTAGACGATCTCTGCTGTCTACTGTAGGTGTCCCTCGCTTTCTGAAAATCCGTTTCTATGACGCTGCTGCACTGAGCTTGGCTCCTATGGCTCCTAGCTGTCCGCTCTATTGCCTGCTTTTGTTATTCTGTGAACTGTCTGTGTACATTTCATAGAGGGTCTGTCCTTGGCTCTTCCTTTTACTCTTCCCCCTCTTCCTGGGTGACCTTTTCCACCCATGGTTTCAGCTTTAGCTGACGCCTTCCAAAAGTTATGTTTATTCAGGCACAAATATCGTTTAGCTCCTACTATGTGCCAGGCACTGACCCAGAAGATGGGACTATAACAGTGAGCAAAACAAAGTTCCTGTTTTCCTTTGCTTGCCAAGGACAAGCAATAAGCAGATAAAATATATAATGTCAAGTGATACGTGCTCGTAAGAAAAATAAAGTAGGACAAGACAGTGAGACTGGGGCTGCTTTAAATGGAGTATTTAGAAAAGGCTTTTGTCTAACCTGCCTCACAGTGGTTCTGATAGTGTGGTTCTGGAACAATAGCCTCACCTGGTAACTTGTTAAAAACACACATTCTCAGGCCCTGTCCCAGACCTGCTGAATCAGAAAGCGTGGTTGTGGGGCTGGAGTCCAGCAACCTGTGTTTTCACAAGCACGCCAGGTGATCCTGCTCTAGAGCGCGTCCCACCTGTCCTGTCCTGAATGATTACAGGTGGGCAGTGAATAGTCATTCTTCTCAGCCTACAGGGCCAGCTTGGGGGTTGGGGGTAACCGAGATGCTGAGAGCCTCCAGCGCAAAGTAGGCCCACCCAGACTACCCGAAAATTCAGGAGCCGACCAAGTGGGGTCAGCGGGCGTGTCCACGGGCCTCCAGGTGGCTTGATAAAAGCCATCCAACAGTCACCGATCTGCCCAAGCGGAGGCTCGCGCCGGTGCCCGCACCTGCAGGAGCACCTGCTCCAGGTGCGCCGCGGCCGCTCTTACCGACGCACGTGCTGGGCTCTCTAGCGCTTCGTCATTATTTTGTCATGAAAAAGTTTATTGCATTTGAAACCCTTTCTTATTATCACAAGAAATATCAAAATTACATTTGTTGATGAAAGAAATTAGATTAAGTTCAACTGTTGTAAATGTTTAAGTGATTGTAAAAATGGTTTTAAAACTTTAAATTGTGTAAACGCTTTTCTAATCGATGGTAACAAAAATTTAAAGAGCTCATCATTAAAAAGTCTTGACTATGAATTTCATGTCGCTATTTCAAAAATAAAATTTACACTTGTGGAAGCAAACTCAAGATTCCATTTTAAATTTTAAAAGTATTTGTGTACAAATTTAGTTTATTAATATTGAATCCCTAATACTTTTTAAAACCATGATTATATATCAAAAGTGAAATTTTCTCACTACACCCTATATAGATGCCCTCAAATCCCCTTAAGTTTGTCCCAGTATGCCATTCAAATAGTGTCATTTTCTGTGTTTGCCTTCATGGATCTGTGTGCCTACTCCAGCCTCTCTCTCCCCACCTTCTTCCACCCCAAACCCCTTGATGACACTGAAACTGGTACGGGGCAAAGCAGATACTCAGGGTCACACAAGCCACCAGAAATAGAAAATGTATCTTTAGTGATGAGAACAGGGAAATTATAAATAAAAGTATGGGAGCCCAAGCTGCCCTAGATCACTCTTCCATGTGTGGTTTCCTCTTTCAGCGGTTTTCTCTCTTGAAGACCCAGGAGAGGATGCTGCGGCGAGAGTCAGAAGCTAGTGAAAGATTCAGGATCTTGGCCACAGAAACATGGCCCCTCCTGAGCTTCAAACCTAAACATTGTCTACGGTACATTTCCCGACAAATATCCTGTGGACACTTCTAGCTCAGTACCTAGAAACTGAACTTCCTGTGCCCACCTATCTTTAAACAAAATCTGTTTCCTCTCTTGTATTCCCTCAGTTGGAGTCAGCCCCATTCACCAGTCACTTTGACCAGAGTCCCGAGTTCATCACCCTTTCCTCTGAACATAACTAATATCCTCCCTCTCACCTGGACTGTTGCAAGAATCTCCCCGCTAGTCTCTCTCCATCCTCTTCCTATTCCACCTTGTTCACAAAATGGCTCTTTTCAATTGCAAATCTGACCACATTATTCCTTGCTTACAATGCCTCAGTGGCTTCTTTCACCTGGAAGATAAAATCCATTTCTCTTATATGGAGTAAAAGGCTTCTCATTTCTTGAGCTGGTTACCTCCCTCGTCTCCTCTTATGCCAATTTGTCAAGCCACTGAGTGACCTGCTGTATACGAGGTGCCATCTTTTGCACTGCTCCCTCTGGCTGGAAAGCCCAGCTCTCGAAGTTCTCCTGAGAGGATCACCCATTCATCTCTTTAATGTTGCCCAAACTGGATCTCCTCTGACTCTACTCAGGTAGAGTCCACTCTACTCCCTTTTTGCAACCTCACAGTACACCATACAAATCAGCGGTTCTCAGCCAGGAGTGATTTTGATGCCATGGGACAGACATTTGGCAATGTCAAAGACACCTTTGGTCATCACAGCTAGGGGTGGGGTGCTACAGGCATCTAGTGGGTGGAGGCCAGGGATGCTGTTAAAGATCCTACAATGCACAGGACACCCCCAACAACACAGAATCACTGGGTCCAAAATATCAATAGTGCTGAGGCTGAGAAACCCTAATGCACAACACTTTATCACACCTATCTGTTTACATATGTCTCTCCCTAAGTTCCTTAAGGGCATGCACCATGTCTTACTTTTATGTCCTCAGAGGTGAGCAGTGCTAAACATATATAGCAAGTGCTCACTAACTATTGGTGGGGTGAATTAATGATACAAAAGTCAAGTAAGTCGTATCTCACCCCAGCACCTAATAAGCCAACATTTGCATCTCCAGACAAAAAGAGCAGGAACATAAGATGCTTAGGGTCAGTACAGCTAGGGGAAGTGGATCAGCCAGAGGAGCTGCACTTATGCCCAACTGCTCAGCCTACTAAGGCCAAAATCTCCATCTTTCTCAATTCCTCCATCCCCTCAAGGTCCCCACTCCATAACCCCAGAAGATCATCAAATTCTGTTGATTCTGTCCCTCAGAATCCAGGCCATCCCCATTGCCAAAGCTGCAGATCAGGATCTCATTAGCCTCACTTTCCTAGACCACTGTTGTGTCCTCCTAGTTGGTCTCTCTGCCATCTACAAATTGAGAGAGTCAAGTTTAATAAGTCCCTATAGTTTCCAGCTCTAAAATGATAAGATGTGTAATTTCATCTAGTGCCAACGAATTTTAGCTTTTCCATTAAATAATCCATGTAAATCCACACTCATGCCTTCATTTATCCATATGGATATAAAATGTCAGCACTATATGGGAGTAAGTATAATAATTTAGAAAGCCCTGCAATGTTTCATGACCTTTCACCTTGGAAACACAAACTCAAAAGTTAACAACTTTAATTGATCTTCCCCTTCTTCTAGTAACCCGGTTCCCACAGACGTCAGTCTCTTAAATCCAAACAAGGAGTAAAGCATTAAGACTTTAAAAATATGTGCATATAATTTTTTCAGCAAAGGGATGAACAACTCTTTCAATTAAAAAGGAATCTGAGAAAACAGCAGCATCATTTTAAGAGCAGCTGAGGCCAACCAGCTAGACTCATATGCTAACTCAGCAGTCCCCTCCCCAACTCCTCCACCTTCCAGACATGCCATGTGGACCTTTTTGCCATGGAATGTAATACATCTTTTCTCAGATGTTGTCACTGTCATTCATAATCCCAACAGACCTGTATGATAAGCAGGTGCTTATATTGCTGTAATATATGGAGATAGAAAATGAAGAACGATTATGAAACTTGTCAGCGGTCAAAAGAGCAAAGGAGACTAAGGACAAGTGCCCAGCATGGGCTCCAACACCCAGTAGGGTCTTTTCTCATTAGTTTTTCTCCTGCAAGAAAGTTCTCTACCTTATTGGGAGACAGAGCACAGTTTGGAGAATGGCATTTGGCCAGATATCCTGATTCATTCTTAGAGTAAAAATTGAGGTGCAACTTTGGTATAAGAATCTATAGCTTGGAGCATAGATCAAGTTAACTCATGAAAGGCTGAGGAAAAAAAAATTAATAAATGCTACAAATAATTTCATGCTTTTCCTAACAGGCAAATCTCTACAGGATGAAACAAGAAACTAGCTATGTTAAATAGCAAATATTAACTTGGGGAATACGAAATAATCATGATACTTTTCCCTCTATGGGCCAAATGCAGCTTCAGAATTTTTCTCATTGTAGTGTTTTAGGCAGGACCTATTAATTGAGGCAGGCACTTGAGAAGAAACATGTGCCCTCCCTCGTGAAGCCCATGTTATAATCAGGTTTAAAGAGTTAAAAAATATATATTTAAATTACTTTATTACTAATCTTTTAATTACTTTATTCCCAAAGGCCTAACTTGGAATATATGAAAGTAAGCAGTGGAATAGTTTTTCCAGACCCATTTGAGTTACTTCGGATCTTCACTCTTCAATAAGGTTTTTGAGAGGAAAAACAAAAAAAGCTATTACTGTGTGAACTCAATAAATATTGAAAAATAAAAAATAAGTGAAACGTATTATTACCATTGTGTGATCTGAACTATTTGGGTGAAATCATAAATCTCGTGTGATGGGTTATTTAGACCAACCTCCCATTCAGTGAGAAGTTATTAGCAGAAAGTAAGCGAGAAACCTGTTCAGTGTTTCAAGTCCCTCAAAGCGGGTGGGACGGACGGACAGCGCCCTGCGTGCTGCCAGCTGCGGCCTGGCCGGTGACCCCCGGGAGCAAAGCTCCAGCCTCCGTCAAGGACGCGAGGGAGCAGGGCGGACGCGGGGACAAAGTCCCTTCCCTGAAAACAGAGGTTACGCCTGATCCCTTCCCTTCTATAACCTTCAAGAAGCAGTATATCAACAACAGGTTGAAGCATTAATAAAAATAAAGAAACATAAATAATAACAGAGAGAGAGAGAACTAATCTCAGGGACCGTTTTCTTTCTCTCCTTTTAAAATGTAAATACTCCCAGGAGCAGTCAGGCGACACCACCGCCTGTTAGTGCATCCGCAGAAAAAGCAGGGCCAGGATATAAAGCAGTAAGTAGGAAAAAATAAGTAGGAAAGGTACCCCTGAAAGGACTCCAAGGGGAAAAAGGGGGGCTCGAGGGAAACGTCTAATTTTACCTCAGAGTCACCCTAACTCGATGGCCTATCTCCCCGCGCTCTCCGGCATCACTACCCCTAGGAACACGTGACTTAGTCCACTCCACTCTCACAAACCAAACCAAGTGCCATCGCCCCCTCCGCGATTCGCGGGCCTCGCTGGCACTTCAGGTAGCCGAACCTTCTTCACAGCGCGACTCTTCCTCCGCAGAAACCCGCTTTCAAACACCGCGCACCGCGCTCAGCGTGGCGTCCGTCTCGGGGTGGCCGGTCCGCCCCCCCCGCCGAGCAGAGCCGCCGCCCGGGTCTCCGCGCCCCGCCCCCGCCCCCGCCGGCGGCGACATAGGCCCCGCCCCCGCCGATATAGGCCCCGCCCCCGCCGACGGCGATATAGGCCCCGCCCCCGCCGATATAGGCCCCGCCCCCGCCGACGGCGATATAGGCCCCGCCGGCCGCGCACACCTGCGGGCGACTCCGCGGCGATCGCGCTCCCCGTCCGCCCGGCAGCCCGAGCATGGAGAGGAGGGCGCGGAGCTCGTCCCGAGAGGCCCGCGGGCGAGGCGGCCGGGCCCCGCACACGGAGAACAGGAGGGCGAAGGCCGAGCGGGGCGGCGGGGGCCGCGGGCGCCGGGACGCCGGGCCCGAGCGGACGGGCTCCGGACGGGCGGGGGAACCGGGGGAGCCCCGAGCGGCTGCCGCCACCGTGGTGGACGTGGATGAAGTGCGAGGCTCCGGCGAGGAGGGCACCGAGGTGGCGGCGCTGCTCGAGAGCGAGCGGCCCGAGGAAGGTACGCTGCAGACGGGTCGGGCACCGGGCGGGAAGCCGCCTTCCCAGTGCCCCGGGGATGTCGTACGGTGGAACGAGTCAGGCCACCAAGAGCCACCGCAGCCAGAGCAGACTGCTGGACGCTCGGGTTGCAAGGAAAAGAAAGGCGTGAGTTGGACACCCAGCGACCTGCTATGGTGCAGTACAAAGTACATCAGAAGAAATCCAAGTAACGTTACTGAATACCTCTGGTCTCCGGGGCCAGCCACGCATGGGAGGCGGGAGACAGTGTGGTCCAGGTTGGGGACCGAGCGACATGGTAAAGGAACCACGAAGTTGGTTTTTGTGGCCCTGGAAGGGCGTAGGGGCGGGCGCCTAATTCAAGTGAAGACATGCATGAGCTGGGTGCTCTGGACAATTATGTGGCTTATTCTTCTCTCCTCTTCCTCACCCCTCAGTCTTACCTAAGAATATTTTAAACTGTTTTTGGAGATGATAATTCTTTCTTTAAATAAAAAAAAAGAAAAACCAGATGCAGAAAAGCCAAGTGGAAGAGCCAGACTTGAGTTTAAATCACAGCTTAACTAGTTGCTGGCCATGAGATCACAGGAAGGGCCTTAACTATCTGTCAAATAACAACACTAGCTGCCTCAGAGGGTAGTTGTGAGGATAAAATTAGAAGAGGCACCCAAAGCACTTTTTACAAAGCCTGGAGCAAAAAACATGCTCCATTTTAGCAGAATCCTTGCAAGCTAAAAGAGGCAAGTTAGATCAAAGGAGGGAATGCAAAGAAAGGCATCTCTTTTGCTTCTGTAGGTGAAGCACCTCTTAGGGAATAAATTTTATCTACCTTCAGTCCTTTTGAATGGAAGGAAAAAATCATGACAACTTAAGTAGTAGGGTGACATTTAACAGAAAGTAAATAAAGAACAGTGTGTTATATTGCTTTCTGCTGGCTACAAAGTTTTAACATTTCCTGGCTACCAGTAATGAGGTACATGCTGGATCACTGAAAGCTACAATTTGAGAAAGATTTCTGCGGTTGGGATGTCGTTTAAATGGACCATGTTAATACTGTTTCGCCCCACTGATGCCGTTTCATCAGTCAGAAACCTCTAGTCATTAAAGAGTTGTTCCGTTCAATGCTATAGCAATGCTGCGGTTAGAGGGCTCATAGCCGTTGTGTGGCAGATCACAGTGGTGTGGTAGGCAAGGAAGGCAACTGCCATTTATGGAACCCCTGCTATGTGCCAAGCACACACTGGGTATGTACTGAGTTATCTAATCCCTTATCATCCTCTAATCACAGATGAGAAATTAAGTAACTTGCCCAAGTCCCATAGCTGGGAAGTGGAAAGCCAGAATTCCAGAGTAAGACAGTCTGATTAAAATGCTCTCCCTTCATGGTGCTGCCCTTGATTTCTGGTCATGGTCCCAGCTACCAACTAGCTGTGGTCTTGGGCACCTTTGTGGGCCTCAATCCCTCCAGCTACAAAGTAACTAGAGCAAGAGACCCCCAAAATGGATGAGAAGTCCCACTAAGGATGAGGCAGCCTTTGTGTCAGGGAGGTTCCCCTGTTCCCAAGGAATTGGGAGCAACGGCGCCTTTTTCTCAGCACCACTCCCCCATATGCAGGCTACTTAAGACAGGTGTCACCGTTCTAAAATTTGGGGGATTCTGGGACTATGTCTAAAAGCTCTTCCTGCTTCAACTTTTAATGTTTCACTATTAACTTAAACCAAACAAATTGGGTATTAAAGCAACTTATTCCAAGAGAATAACATTTTGTGAGTAAAGCTTTAAGTTAGGTTTGAGTATAGATATGTTTTCTATTCACATCCCTAACTACTGTACTGAAGAATCTCTGAGGCCTCTCTACACCTATTACATGTAACTTGGTCTGTATGTGCATTAATTGTTACTGCCACGGCTACCACTGGTAACTAATTAAAAATGGCAGTGATACTGTTAGTTAGTGTCTTGAGATTATAAAAATTAATATGATGTTGGTAGAGCAGCATTTCCCAAAGTAGGTTCCAAGGGGAATAAGCTCCATAGAACATCAGTGAATGCTCCTTGAGAAAATATTACCTGGTCAAATGCTTCAAAAACACTAGAGTAAACAAAGCTAAGGATGATTCTTTACTGCAGAGATTCTCATAACTTCAATATACTGACGAGCGCTGGGAGCTCCAGGAATGGGATGCAGTACCCAGTGTTTGCTAAACTCATTTGCCCAGGAAACTTTTCCTTTGTGGGGCACCTGGTGGGATTAGTATTCTGTGGGGACAGCCTTTGGAACTGCCATACTATGACAGTTAGTGCTGCTTTTGATTTTGTGCTGGTGCTGCTTACATATCTGTCCTCTTCAAGTGATCTGCACATCAATTTGGTGATGACCTTTCCAAGCATGAAAATCAAATTTTCAGGCCTACCAATTAGTTATCCTTTTCCTCCCCATCCCTTAAAAATAGGCTTTTTACCACTTCCTAATCTTTAGTCAGTTTCTAGTCCTCGACAGCAGTCCCCAACCTTTTTGGCACCAGGGACCAGTTTCATGTTAGACAATTTTTCCACAGATGGGGGATGGGGGTGGTGGAGGCGGAGCTCAGGCGGCGATGCGATGCGCGTGACAGGGAGCAGCTGTAAATGCAGATGAAGCGTCACTCACGGTGCTCCCACGACTCACCTCCTGCTGTGCAGCTGGGTTCTCCTAAGTTTCATGGAAGACATGGGCAGGGGTTGGGGGAGTTGGAGGGGGGAGGTGGCACAGTGGGGCTCTACGGCCCCATCCTGGGGGTTGGGGACCGCAGCTTTATTTATGAGATTTTTAAACTGGCAAATAGTATCACTTTGGCCAGTTTTCTGTACCTGGAGATTAAAATTCTTGAGATTCTTCATAACTATTACATTTAAATCATTGTCACTATCCACTTCTCCTTTCTTCCTACATTCAACAAAGATTTATTGAGCACCTATACTGTGTCAGGCACTATTTTAAGCCCTGGGGGCACAATGTCTACAAGACAAGCCCCCAAGAAGCTTGTGCTCTCAAGGCTGACTTTCCTTGATACCATTTCATTTATCACCCAAGCATCCTGGATGTTTTGCACCCCAGTTCCTTATAACTTTTTTTACAGACATTAGTCAGCTAATATTACCCCATATACATGATTTTCAAAGATTTGTCTGATGATCAAGACCTTCATCCAAAGAGGGGCTCTAATGGAGTTATTTCAGACATTAGAGTAGGTAGTGGAAGGGGAAGTTATTTCATGAAAGATGAGCCTCTGGACACATGTGGGTCAAATCACTTCAAATACCAAACAAAGCTGACAGATGTAAAGCACAGCTCGAGGCTTTTTACGTGTGTATGTCATTTCATCCTTATGCCAGAGATAGGAGCTATAACTCATGAGCCAGTTATCATGAGATAGTTATGAAATGTTAGCATCTGCATTCTGTAGTTGGGGAAACTGAGGTTTGAAAAGGTCATGTGCCTTGCCAAAGGTCATATGGATATGAAATGGTAGAGCCAGAACTGGAAGCCAGACCTTCTTCCCAGGTGCCGTGCTGTGGCAGTGTGCCCCGCTACCTTTCCAGGAGCCTGCTCCACCTTCCACAGGCCCACACGGACAATGCCCCAGGCCCTGGGCATTCTGACTTCTCTGATACCTGGCTCATTCCAATATTTCCAGGAAAATCTCCAAGCTGCTCTGACCCCAGTACCAAGAACTGGACCAACAAGTGCTAGTCAATGGATATGGTGAAGTTTCAATATAATGATTCTTTTTTTTTTTTTTTAAGGCATCAAGACCTCTGGTTTAGGGGCCTGTGAGTGGCTTCTTGTCCTCACTTCCCTGCTCTTCATCATTGTGACCTTCCCTTTTTCCATCTGGTTCTGCATAAAGGTGAGATTCCATGAGGACCCAATAGGTAATTTCCTGGTGCCTCCCACTCACCGCACCGTGCCCATTCTCACCTCGGTGTTTTGGTACATGTTGTTGCTCTGTATGGAATGCCCTTACGCCCACCTCGTCTTCCAGGAGACCTTGTACTCCTTCAAGAGCTTGCTCAAATGTACCTGTGAAGCCTTCCTTGACTCCTCCAGACTGTCGTTCCCTTCCTTGTGCTCCTGTGTCACGCTGCTTTCACTGGGTCCTAGCACTTACCCCCCATATCATATTTGTTGACACCCTATCTCTCCCATTAAACTGAGAGGCACTTCAGGGCAGGGGCTACATCTCATTCATCTGCACTCCGTGACACAAAGACTGGCCCAGAATGGCTCGTGACATCCTCTCCTCACACTTCCAGGAAACTTCTCTGGCTGCTTCTATAGACCACGAGTGATGGCTATCTTTGGCCCACAGGCGGTTACACACGACTGCCCCCTAAGTAAATGAAGACCTGCATCAGTTCCGGAAGCACATACCAAGATAGAATTAGAAGGGTAAGGGGTTTACTGGGAGGCGCTGCCTGTGAAAGATTAAGGGGAGAGAGAACAAGAGTAGGCTGGGGACGTCTTTGGACAACGATGCAGATCTGACACTTGTGGTGTGAGAAGGGGAAAGATCATGCAGAAAGCCTCAGACCGTGGTGCAGCTCTGAGAGGTCTTGGCCAGCCCAAAAGGGAACCTCAGAGCAAAGTCTCCTTCACAGGAGTCCCACGATGGGCAGAAATGGCAAGGACCTAGCCTTAAAATGACTCCAGCAAATGACGTTCTTAGTCATTGCCCGGAGCTGTCAAGGAAGAGCATGTCCTTGATGAAACACTACAGACGCTGCTGGGACTGTTGCTGGTTTTACTCCTCAATGGGCGGCAGAGGCTTCTTTCCCTTCCTCTGCCCTTCCCTACCACTCCTCCTCCTCCTCCTCCCCTCCTGCTCCTCCATGAAAGGGTGTTGAATTTTGTCAAATGCATTTTCTGCATCTATTGAGATGATCACATAGTATTCGGCCTTTATTGTATTGATATGGTCTACACATCCATTAATTTTTGGATATTAAAATCCCACTTGATCATGCTGTATAATCTTTATTAGATGTTACTTGGATCGGTTTGCTAATAGTTTAAGATTTTTGCATCTATTAATATTTTTATAAGAGTTATTGGTCTGTATTTTTCTTGTGATGACTCTGTCTTGTTTTGCTACCAGGGTAACACTGGCCTTAAAGAATGTGTTGGGAAAATTTTCCTATGTTCTATATTTTGGGAGGATTTGTGAAAAATTGGTATTAATTCCTTTGTTTTTACTTGAAAAACTTTGAGGTCATGTTGCAGCAGCAATTAAAGCTTCTATTTCCTTCACATTCAAGTTCAAGGAACAAATATTGATTCCAAATTAGACTTCAATGTACCCAATAAGGAAAAACATATTATTGAATCACAGCCATCAATACTAAAAAATATTACAACAACAAATCCAGTTACTGGCTCGAACTATTACAGCACCTGTTGCAGACTCTAAGAGCCACTCACTGTTCTCCTGCACCATTTGCTTTTTCTTCTTCCGATAGAAATACAAATGCAGACAATGTTTACAAAAAGCAACCAATGCATCAGAAAAGTTATTCCCATTCAGATTGACTTAAAAGGTCTAAATCTGTGCCAAATAAGACTCTGAAAGAATGGGAAATAAAGGAGCTGCTGACAACAATGCTACCGCCCCGCTGCCAGCTATCCATGTAGATCACACAGTGCCCCAAGCATTTTAAAAGCAGATTGCAATTCTGCGTTCAGATCAAATTATAATTATTCGAATTCTACTTCCTAAAAGATGACTATTAAACTGCATCCCAAGCACCCTGCCGTGGGTCTCCTCCCCTCCGCCGCCTTCAAGTTTCAGCAACACAGGTGAGGCTTTAGGGTCCAAGGCGGACTAAAGCTAAGAAATCAGGTCTGACTTTCTCTCCCTAACATTCCTTGTGTGCTGTTTAAGAGAATCTTCAACATAAATATTTATTAAGTCCAACGAAAGATGAGAAAGGCACGATACGGAAGTGGCGGGGGAAGCAAGGAAAAACAGGCACCAAGTCACCACTGTCGTCCAACACGCAGCGGCAACTTCAGCCAGTTAGAAAGACGAAGCAGAAACCCCGCGGGAGTCCCGGGGGCAGAGACATCGCGCTCGGCCGCCCCGCGCACACCGGTGGGCGGCGGGAGGCTCCTCGGGGCGCGCGTGTCCCCAGAGCCCAGCGTGGCCTTCCCGGGATCCCGGCCCGCCCTCGGTCTGGGCCGGAGCGCTGCCGCGGGCCGGAAATCACGCAGACGCCCCAGCTCGCGGGAGGTGCGGGAGACAAGCCCCGGGGAGAGGGGAGAAGCCCGAGATGAGCCTCCAAGAACATTCGATCCCGAACCTCGACTTTGAAAAGAACTTTTTCTACAAAAGAAAGAAGGGCCCCGCAGTCTTCCCCGCGGCGCCCTCCCGCGCGCCCGCCTTACCGAACCCCTCGGCGTCTCCGCGGCCCGCTCCCCGCTCGGTGTCCGCCCGCCGCCGTCGCCGAGCCCCGCGTCCACGCCTCGCCCCGACGCGCCGCCCCGTCAGGCGCGCGCGCCCCAGAGTCCCCGCCTCCCGCACGCGCCGCGCTCGCCCTCCCGGAGCGGAGCGGCCCCGGGACCCGGACGCCGCCTTCCGGCCCGCGCCGCACACCGGAGCCCGCCGGGCGTCCGCCTCAGAACACTGGTGTTAACTCCTCGCGAAATGTCGGCGGAATTCACCGGTGAAACCACCTGGTCCTGAGCTTTTTCTGTGGGAAGTTTTAATTTTTTAAAATTATTTTTGATTTCCTCCCCAGCTTTATTGAAGTATACTCGAATAAAAATTATATATATTTAAGGTACACAAGGTGATGTTTCGATATACATACATTGTGAAATGATTATTGTAATCAAGCTAATTAACCTATCACTTCCCATAATTATGATTCAGTGGGGGGGAGGGTAAGCACCCCAAGACCCAACAGTCTTGGCAGACTTCACGTGTACGACACAGTGTCGTTAACCACAGTTGTCACACTGCGCCTGAGATTTCCAGAACTTACTTTTCCTGCGTAACAGAACCTATGTCCTTGGACCGGCATCTCCTCATTTCCCCACCCGCAGCCCCTGGCAACCACCGTTCCACGCTCTGCTTCTTTCTACGGGTTCAGCTTGTTCCTGCTCCACGTAGCAGCGCTGTCTGTCTCTCTGTGTCCGGCTTGTCTAACGTAGCGTGATGTCCTTCAGGTCCATCCATGTTGTTGCAAAGGGCAGGATTTCCTTCTTTTTAAAGACGGAATAATATTCATATTCATGTATATGTATGTACGTATATATACACACAGCCCTGCGCATATATGTGTATATACACACACCCGTGCATGTATGTGTATATACATACAGCCCCGCGCATATGTGTATATACACACGCCCCTGCGCATATGTGTATATACACACACCCGTGCATATATTGTGTAGATACATACAGCCCTGCGCATATATGTGTATATACACACAGCCCTGCGCATATGTGTATATACATATGCCCCTGCGCATATGTGTGTATATACACACGCCCCTGCGCATGTGTATATACACACAGCCCTGTGCATGTGTATATACACACACACGTGCATGTGTATATACATACAGTCCTGCGCATATATGTGTATATACACACGCCCCTGCGCATGTGTATATACACACAGCCCTGCGCATATGTGTATATACACACGCCCCTGCGCATGTGTATATACACACGCCCCTGCGCATATGTGTATATACACACAGCCCTGTGCATGTATGTGTATATACACATACCCCTGTACATATATGTACATACACCACATTTTCTTTATTCATTTGTCTGTTATTAACGGACACTCAGGTTGTTTCCATATCTTGGCTATTGTGGATAATGCTGCTGTGGATATGGTGCTGTGTATCTCTTCCAGATATTGATTTCATTTCCTTCAGATAGATATTCAGAAGTAGGATTGCTAGATCGTGGTAGTTATATTTTTAATTTTCTGAGGAACCTCCATACTGTTTCCCATAATGGCCGTGTCAATTTATATTCCCACCAACAGTGGACGAGGGTTCCCTTTTCTCCACATTGTCGTCAGTTTTAAAACTACTAATTCAATCTTTTACTTATAGGTCGTTTCAGTTTTTCTTTTTCTTCCTGAATTAGTTTTGCTAGTTTATGTCTCTGTAGGAATTTGTCCATTTCATCTAAAATATCTAATGTGTCGACATATAGTTTTTCAGTGTTTTCTCTTACAGTCTTTTTTTTTTAAATCTCTGTAAGGACAATAGTAATGATCCCTTCTTTCATTCCTGATTTTGATAATTTGAGTCTTCTTTTTACTTCATCAGACTAGCTAAATATTTGTCAATTTTGTTGATCTTTTCAAAGAATCAACTTCTGGTTCCACTGATTTTCTCTATTGATTTTCTGTTCTCCATTGCATTTATTTCCATTGTAATATATATTATTTTCTTCTGTTTGCTTTAGATTTTGTTTGCTTTTTTATTTTCAGTGTTTTAAGGTAGAAGATTAGGGTATTATTTTGAGATATTTCCTCTATTTTATTACAGACATTTACAGCTATAAATTTTCCTCTGTGTACTGCTTTAGTTGCCTCCCATACATTTTGGTATCTTGTATTTTTGTTTTCGTTCATCTCAAAATATTTTATATTTCCTTTGTAATTTCTTCTTTAACCCATTGGTTCGAATGAGTTCTTTACTTTCCATATATTGGTGAATTTCCCAAATTTTCTTCTGTTATTTATTTCTAATTTAATTTCATTGTAACCAGGGAATATACTTTATATGATTTCAGTCCTTTTCAATCTGTTTAAGTTTGTTCTATCACCTAATACATGATCCGTCCTAGAAATGATTCATGATGCTTGAGAAGAATGTGTATTCTGCTGTTGGTGGTGGAATTATGTATCGATGTCTGTTAGTTCTATTTGCTGATAGTGTTGTTCAAGTCTCTGTTTCTTATTGATCTGTCCAGTTGTTCCTTCCATTGTTGAAAGTGGAGTACTGAAGTCTCCAACTCTTATTTCTGCTTTCAGTTCTTTTGGTTTTTGTTTCTTGTATTTTGGAGCTCTGTTTTTAGGCACATATGTGCTCATCATCATTATACTTTCCTAATGCATTGACCTTTTTATCATTATACAATGTCCCTCTTTATTGCCAGTAACATGTTTGCTTCTTTGTTTTAAAGTCCATTATGCCTGATATTAGTTACTGTTAGTGTGATACATCTTTTTCTGTCTTTTACCGTCAGTCTATTCATACCTTTGAATGTAAAGTATGTCTCTCCTATAGACAGTGTATGGTTGGCAGCAGGCTCTTCATGAGGGGTTGTCTGAGCACCTGTATGACTGGCACAAGATCCAACACAGATTCAGTCATGGTTGGTGGAAAAGGCTCTTAGATATGGTCACTTAAGATGGTAAAGCTTGAGAAGCCAACTGAGTAAAAGACATGGCAATAGAACCAGGCAGTTACATTTGAGCAAGGTCTTGAAGGAGTAAGACTCCCCCCCTTCGTCTCTGGGAAGAATTTGCTTCTTCCAATACAAGCAGAAAAGAAATAAGTACTGCTAGGAAACCAAGCAACTGGGAATTGCTGGGGCACACTCTGGAAACCAAACCCTATCATTTGTTCTTACTGTTTCCACAAGCAAGGCAGTGCTCTGGCACAGGAGTTGTAAACTTCAAGGACAAACAAGACCTGGTTCCTAACTTCAAGGGACTTACAGGTAGTAGAATTTGTTACCTTAAGAAACACACGACAAAATGTGTTTGTTTTGGTCTCCATTATGTTTTTATGTTTGGCTAGTTATTATTCAATGGAGCTTTTTAAAGTATAGGGAGGATGAGGAAGGAAAATGTCTACAGTCACAAATCATTCCTTTTTCATTCATTATTTATTGAACACTTACTATGTATCAGGCATTTTTTTAGGCATTGAGAAGAAATGATTTATTTCATATTATCGAGGAGTTCATAGTCTGGTAGAATATATGTAAAAATAAACAGACCAACAAGTTAATGATAAATAAGCAATAGAACTCAGATTTTGATACTGGGCCAAAAAGTGGAGTTTATTTTTAAAGTAGTACGCAGAAACTTTCCTATTTCTCTTCTAATAGACAGACATTTCTACACAGAGATCTTTTTTTGTTGTTTAAAAAGACCTCTACACACTTTCAGGGCACACCCAATTTTTCTAGATCTATCACCAATGAGAATTGACAAATTAAAATCCAATAGAATCACTTTGAAGCATCCTGAGGAAAAAAATTGCAGTTTTAAATAAAATATCACAAGTGGTATTAACATATATTACCTCTGTTAAATAGCTAATGAGTGATATGATTGATATGTATATAGATATATATATATATAGATATATATATATAAGCTAATAATGCAGAAAGTCATGATAAAATACAAGATTAAACATGCCCTGATAATACTTCTTTGATTTATGGAAAGTTGGATATAGTAGAAACATGAGTTTTTAGATAATCATGAATCTTTAATCAAAATTCCATCCTTGCACTCAAAAATTAACATGGCCAATATACTTTTTCATTGGCTTCTGAAATTCTACTCTTACTAAATGTAGATTTTAGAACTCCAAGTATTAATAGTAATTTTTTCTTGGTTATCAAAACAAAAGATTTCTGATACCTAGGATCACTCTTGTGCCTTTTGAAGACTTTGTTTTTCTTTCTTGGAGTAATTTGAAAGTATTAAATTTCTCTTCAGGTTGTACAGGAGTATGAAAGAGTAATTATATTCCGACTGGGACATATGCTTCCTGGGAGAGCCAAAGGCCCAGGTGAGAAACACCCTTTCTTTTTTTTAACACGCCACCTCCTGACTTGCCAGTTTCTTCAATCCATGCATATTTGTGATATGGACCTCAAATTACACGAAGTGACTTGATTCATGACATCTGCATCTTCCAATCTGTCACCTGTAATACAGGTTATGAAGAAATTGTTCAGAGAGCATTACTATCAGGTCACAGGTGGCCAAGAGAAAGAAGGAGAGCCACGTGCTAGGGCCAGGCTGGCTGAATAGCAAGTCAGTTTAGGGCCCATGGCCGGGGACTGGTTTGAATACAATGTGTGTATGGTCAGAGTCCTGTGAATTCTCAGAGAAAAGCTTAGCTACTTCAGAAACCTGGGGGTCAGATCAAATCATGGGAGACAGGAAAAGTTCAGCATCTAAGTAACAAATTGGTCTTTACTTGGTGGGATTTAAGAAACATAGACTGAGCACTTCTGTGTTTCAGACACCGTACTATCAGGGATACGAATATGGATGAATAAGACATGGTCTCTGATCTCCAGGACGTGAAAACCTAGTGGAGTTGCTGTCCAGAAGTCCAAGCTGTTAATGAGGCACAGAGAGTAGTATGGTTACTCTGAAAATCTAGTAGTTGCAGTTTGGAGATCGAAGCCAGCCAGGAAGGCATGAGAAGGAACAAAATCCCATTGCGCACGTATTGGAGAGGGTCTGAGTTCCAAGCCAGGCCTAGGAAACCAGGTAGAGAATAGAGACCAGACTAAGAGACATAAATCAGAGTTTGAATATTTAGAACCAATAGATGGGTCCATACAAAAGTGGAACCAGACCCTGTAGTTCCAAGACATGGATGTCTTGTTCTGTCCCTGGTTTTGGGGAACCTTCTTGATTGGGGCTGAGAAAGGCTAGTAGCTGGGCTGCTCCCCTGATGGATCCTGTGCTCTGTGAGGTTCTGTTTCTTCCAACAAAGCTTCGGCTCTTCCAGGAGCCCACAGCAACCAATGAGCTCTCAGAAAATCTCTATAAATTAATCTACAGATGTGTATTACACATTGACCCCATACATTATATTGGCTGGGTGAGGACTAACTAGCCAATGAGAAGGCTGGTTTCATGACATTGCTATTCTAATTAATTCTGGAGTTCACTTTTTTTTTTAAGAGATGAGGTCTCACTCTGTCACCTAGGCTGGAGTGCATTGGTCTGGTCATAGCTCACTGCAGCCTCAAACTCCTGGGCTCAAGTGATCCTCCCGCCTCGGCCTCCTGAGTAGCTAGGACAACAGGCACGCGCCACCATTCCCAGCTAATTTTTTCTTATTTTTTGTAGAAATGGGGGTCTCCTATGTTGCCCAGGCTAGTCCCAAACAGGAGTTCACATTTTAAGAAATACCACACAGAAGTTGCTGGCTCTAAAATTTGACACTTGGGTACACTCATGGATTCAAAAACAATTTTAAAGGGCACCTAATAGGCACTAAGTCAGACACTAAGGCTAACAATAGTGCATAGGACATTCTACTTAGGGAGTGCCTAGTGAAGGGACAGGCACATAACTGATATCTGGAGGGCCCAGCACGATGACTAAAGTTACCACACAGCCCAGTCTGCCGGGGACAATCCCTCTTTACACTTGTTGTCCTGGAGCAAGTTGTAATAGTGTTCTCCTTTTACCCTCAAAAGTGTCTCAGATTGGGCAACAAATTATATGGTAACCTTAGATACAACAAAGATAGTGGAGGGGTGGAGGTGGGATTGCCCAGTGGTCTGTGTGTAGTTGGAAGCCAAAAACAGCAACGCAGCATGAATGTGACCCTGAAAAAGTGAACCCCAAGCATCTCCATGCTGGCTATTCACCTGTCACTCCCCCTTCCCCTTCTTCTAGGTCTTGTCTTCTTTTTGCCCTGCCTGGATACCTACCACAAGGTCGACCTTCGTCTCCAAACTTTGGAGATACCTTTCCATGAGGTAAGCCAAAGGGTGGCTTTTGCTTTCTCTCTACATTTTCCGTGGCCTACCTACCAACACTGGCCCATGGCACAATGACTGATTATGTTCAAAAGCAGGAAAGAAAGTGGAGATATGGACTACATCAGAATTAAAAACTTTTGTGCATCAAAGGAAACAATCAACAGAGTGAAAAGGCAACCTACGGAATGGGCGAAAATACGTGCAAATCATATATCTCATAAGGGGTTAATATCTAGGATGTACAAAGTACTCATACATCCCAATGACAAAAAAGCAAACAACTTGATTTAAAAATGGGCAAAGGACTTTGTCATGGTTAATCCCATGTGTCAACTTCGCTATGCCATGATCATTTGACCTATATTTGGTCAAACACATCTGGATGCTATTGTGAAGGTTTGTTTTTTTTTTTTTTTTTTTTTTTTTTTT